>PVIY010033722.1:0-27786 GCA_004026745.1 Myrmecophaga tridactyla | reverse complement strand
CCTGAACACTGCACTCGTTTGTCTCAAGACTTTCACCTGTTGTCATCAGCTCTGGTGACTCCTTTTTTCAGTGAAATGTGAAATATATAGAACAATGGCCACAAGCTCTAAATTTCATTGATGCTCAAGTTATTTTCTACCTTTTGATATGTTATCAATAGATATTCAGATTTCTCTATAAGAAAAGAGGGTGGTGAAAGACAAAAAAAAAAAGAGACCAGTGAACTTCTCAAATGGTAGGGCTTCTCAAACCCCCACATATATTCGTCCAAGAATCATGGTTCCCAAACTGTGTACTGAAGTGTCCTGGGTTGACATACTGAGTCAGAAGGGCCCTGCAGGAAGTTTTAAAATTTGGGGGAAACACAGCAACATGTGTCAGATACCATACAAATTATAACTGTTCAGTTATTTGGACCTAACTACTTAATAAACTTGGGTCCCACGAATATATTACTGAGTGACTGTAATAATGAAACAAGAAAGTTTGGGAACCTCTGAAATAGGTAAACGATTGCTTCCAGCAGACCAGTAGCTCTTTCTCTTCTTCACACTGGCCATCATTGCACTTGTCAGCTTAAAAATAGGACACCCTAAGAGTACAATTATTTGTTCCTTATTACAGCTCCAAGGGAATTGTTCCTGTTCAGAAGTTACAAACAACCTATGGATTCGGTGAAATTAGAATTTACAATAGAAACTTAATCTATATAGTATATTAAATTAAAAGATTTTATTTCAAACCCATCACATTTATGAGGAAATCTAATTTATATTCTGATTTTATATTCTTTGCTTTCATTGAGGCACTCAGGGTGGATGTTTTAAAAACCAACAATTGAGTGCACAGGTGGTTCAGTGGTAGAATGCTTACCTTCCATGTGGGAGACCTGGGTTCAATTCCTGGACCATGCACCGACCCCCCCCCCAAAAAGAAAAACAAACAAACAATCAAATAAAATCATGAGGTCAAAGTCATAATCATAGTTTATGCCAATTAAGTTTATTCAAATTCATGGCCAACGAGCAAATTCTTAATTCTGATTTACATCTGTATTAGTCAGAAAAGTCTTGGCTACTTTGCAGTAAATCTCCAAAAGATGAATTCTAAAATGTCAATGTCTTAACCAAAAAGAAAAGGCTTATTTTTCACTTACATAAAATCCCACGTGGTTTGTATGTCTTTCTTCCTCCCCGCCGCTATGTCAGCTGACACACATGGCCTCCAAGGTTGCTGAGTAGGGGAGGAGAGAGGCAGGAAGCACACTGGCTCTTACTTGCCTCAGCCCAGAAGTAGCACAGGTTTACTTCTACTCACAGCGCATTGGTCAGAACCTGTCCCAGGATTACACCCTCTTTGCGAGGGTTACTGGGAAATGTAGGGGAGAACATGGACATTTGGTAAGCACTGTCTCTGCTACTATCCTTTTGGTTGGTAGTGCCATCAAGTGAGAATATGGATCCATTCATTCATTCATCCATCAAAAAATATTTACTGAGGATCTGCTGTGCACCAGGCACTATGCTTGCAGTCCAGTGGTGAGTGATCAACCATAAATAAGATAGCAAATAGATGAGCGAGAAGATAATCACAAATTGTGCTGTGGACTCTTCAGTAATTCATTCAGCAAACTTGTCTTCAATGCCTGCTTTGTACCACACATAGTTCTAATGCTGGGAATATGACAGTAAACAAAACAAAGTCTCTGCTTATGTTCTGATGGGGGAGAACAAACAACTCCCAAACAAATACATAATATGTCAGGTAGTAGTAAAAACTGTGAAGAAAGATAAAGCAAGTGGGCTAATGAAAAATGGGGGTGGACTCTCTGAGATAGTGGCATCCATTCATTGTTTGGATTCCTAGTCGATCTAATGAACCAACAGTAAGACTCTTTGCTATTAACTAGACCTTCCCTCCCTTTCATGATTGGACCTCAATGTTGGGGGTACATCAAATTTTGTTTATTAATATGGAAAGGTTTTCAAAATATATTAAATAGAAAATCTTTAAATCAAATTAAAACATTGCACATAATAATCCCATTCCAAGAATGGGCCTATGTGAGAAAATACCAATTCTGCATTATTATGCTAGCAGAAAATATCCTAGATGTTGAAATTATGCATGATTTTCTTTCATTTTTTTCTTTTAAAGGTATTTCATAATTCATCTGCAATGAACATTGATTATTAATATATTAATGGAAGATAAGCTGTATGAAAACTCTACATGGTTTATCCAAGATGTAATGGAGAGGCTGGAGGGAACTGCCTGAAAATGTAGAGCTGCGTTTCAGTAGCCATGTTTCTTGATGATGATCATATAATGATATAGCTTTCACAATGTGACTGTGTGATTGTGAAAACCTTGTGTCTGATGCTCCGTTTATCTACCTTGTCAACAGATGAGAGGAACATATGGAATAAAAATAAATGATAGGGGGAACAAATGTTAAAATAGATTTAGTTTGAAATGCCAGTGATCAATGAAAGGGATCAGTAAGGGGTATGGCCTGTAAAAAAATTTTTTTCTGTTTGTTGTATTTTTCTGTTGTCTTTTTATTTCTTTTTCTGGATTGATGCTAGTGTTCTGGGAAATGATCATAATGATGAATATGCAACTATGTGATGATATTGTGAAGTGCTGAGTGTATGTGTTGGGAATGTGTGTGTTTCTTGTAATTTTTTTAAATTAATAAATAATTAAAAAAAATAAAATATAAAATAAAAAACTCTACATGGGTTTTATAAATTATCCCAGGAGAACAAAAGAGTAATTTATCAAGTTTGTTGTCGGGAGGGCTAAGAAGGCAGCTAAATTTGGAACACCTTAGGGTGGTCTCAAGGTTAGGATTTGTTTTGTTCTTGTGGGGTAGGAGCGTGAACGTTCTTGAAAGAAATTTTTTTAGAAGAGGTAATGGTGCTAGGACCTATGAAGAGGGGATAGGGCTACTCTCTGAGACAAGTCCCAGAGGACTTTCTACTTCTGAGTGCAGGCTGTAGAGGAAAAGTGTCAGGCCTACCTCTGGAGGTATATGTCACTTACGTAGATGGAGATGCAATTGGGAGTAGGACCCTGTATAAGTTTGCTAATGGTACCGGAAAGTAATATACTAGAAATGGAATGGCTTTTAAAAAGGGAATTTAATAAGTTACAAGTTTACAGTTCTATGGTCTTAAATATGTCCTAACTCAAGCGTTCAGAGAGATACCTTGACTCAAGGAAGGTCGATCTGGGAAGACATGTGGCTGGCATCTGTAGGTCCTTGTTCCTGGTTCCATTACTTCCAGCTTCTGATGTCAGTGGTTTGTTCTCTAAGAATCTGTAGGCAATCACTTAGCTCCTCAGGGCACAACTCTGGGTTCTGGCTTGTTTAGCATCTCAGGGAAAGTCACATGATGACATCTGTTCTCTCTGTCAGCACTCCAAGCATTTCCAAACGTCCATGTCTCTTGTCAGCTCTGAAGCAACTGCTCTCCAAGAGTCTGCATCTGAGGTTTCTCAAAAATGTTTTCCTTTTTTAAGGACTCTAGTAAACTAATCAAGACCCACCTTAAATGGGTGGAGTCATATCTTCATCTAATCAAAAGGCCACGCCCACAATTGGGCATGCCACATCTCCGTGGAGATAATCTGATAAAAAGTTTCTACCCTATAATATTGAATCAAGATGAAAAGAAACAGCTGCCCCATAAGATTGGATCAGGATCCAAGCATGGCTTTTCTGTGCCGGCTTTTCAAACCAGTACAGACCCAGAGATATTGGGAGTAACCTACTCCTAGAAGCTCTAGGAGAACAGGGAAGCCTCATTTACTTTGGCCAAACAACAAACCTCACATACCACAAGATGGGCCCAGGGTCTCTAATGAGGTAAATGGACATGGGAAAAGGACAAGGTTGCCTGGGGATCCTGGGTATTAGAACAATTATAACTATCATCCCCATCGTTAAAAGAATAATGCAATCTTAATTAATTAATAGAATGCCAGACAAAGTGCTACATGCATTATTTATGCTATGTCATTCAATATGATACTAGATAGATTCATCCTTTTGTATTTTTGTTTATACTATATCCTATTATTTTAATATATTGATAGACTTTGTGCTAAAGTATTTGTAAGAGATGTTATGTAAAGACGCAGAATACTTCAAGTATCAGGCGGGTAACAATTCCCAGGTACAAAGAGGAACAGTCCTGGAAAGTGTGGGCACAGAGCCCATGTAGCAAGCAATGCAGAGGCTATAGTAATAGCAGACACACAAAATGATTTACTATTTCTGGATGGGAAAGAACTCTTTTTCTTACTCTTTGCTGAACTCTAAATGGAGACTGAAGAAGTAGAATCATAAAAGAAGGCAAGTGATAAAAGATTAAGAACACAGCAATTTTTTTTTTTTTTGCCTGTTCTTTTTTTGCCACATTCCACTACACACTTGTTCTGTTCCTGTGCCATTTTGGGGCACAATTCTGGATTAGTATGAATATCTGCTTTGAACCAAAATTGAGAACCAGGAAGGCAACGAATGAGGAAGTATCTTGAATAGCTTTTTCTTCAGGCATGGGGAACAGAATATATCTGAAAAGGAAGCCAAAAGTATGCCCATAATCAAACACACCAATAATTCTGCAGCAGAACATATGATCACATTAAATGGGGAAAACAAAAACAAACTCAGTTTTCTGTCAGTTCAGGTCAACTTTTATGACAAATGAGTTTTTTAAAAGCTGGTTTTCAAAGTTTGAGGATTAGGAACTGCAAATAAGGGATTGTGATAGGGCTCTGTAATGACAATTTCACTATGTGTATACAGTTTTCAATTCAAACATTAATAGCTGTTAAATAAAGTTTGTAAAAGTTTATAAAATTAGGCTATCTGATGGCCCATATCCTCCAATTGTCTTTTTTTTTTTTGCAAATTCTAAACTACAAGCTTTGGTCCTTTAATTAAAAATTCTTTTCCTTGTTTGTTTTGAAGACAACATCCTGTTCACATAGTTTTCCCTCTTGCTTTCCCTGAAATGACATGAGTCTCACTGGAGTCTGCTAATACCTTACCACAGGCCTGCCTTTTACCTGATTCTTGACCTCACTTCTAATAGGATCTGCGCTTACAGTTACTGCCTACTCTTATGTCTGAACTGCAGCAACTGGACTGGGTTTTGGAGATTTGTTTGTTTGTTTTGTTTTAACAGCTTTCTATTTCAAAAGAATGAAGCCTTCTCTTTATACACTGAGCTTCTGTCTTTCCTCTATGACATATCAATCTCCTTTGGACTAAAGATCTTCATCATTTAATCTGCAATGTTTTGCCTTATGCCCCATTCCATTTGTCCTTAAAATCCTAACAGCAACCATATTCGAAATAGAAGAGCTGCACTTCAAATGTTTTCTGTCCCATTCTTGCCCCTTTGCCATCAACAATATTTTCTCCTCCAAATAGTTGCTTCAGTTATTTTTTAACATCTCACATGGATTCTTTAATTCAGTTAAAACTTATTAATAGAACCACTTTCAGTCTAAAGTTGTAATGCCTGCCTATGTTGAATATGGGCTTTGCTGTTGGCAGCCAGAAACCAGCCAGTCCTACCTGTGCCCAACACCATCTAAGTGCCTGAGAAAGTCACTGAAGCCACCTGGAGCTTGCTGCGGGGAGGTTTGTCCAGGCTTTAGCTCGATATCTCCCCATGCTCAGCTAAACAAGCATCTCTGAATTTGTCTACCCAAGGCCTGTGGGAGTTAACAGCAGGAGTCTCGCCAGCACTGTTCCATCAGAGTTCAGATGGTAAGGAGACTCAAGGACAATATATACTGATTGAAACAAGTTTAGAAATTTAAGATAAGACATAGCAACAAGTAACAGAACAGTTTTTCCTGGGAGAGAGAATCCATGTTCTTCTGGATAAACCCAAAGAAGTATTCAATGAGCAACCTGCTTAGGCCTTGTTTTCGTGGTCTCCAAAAGCCCACCTACATCTAAAATCCTCTAATTCTTAAAAGTTCTGGCTCTTTTGTGGTCTTTTTGGCTCCATATTAGTCTAGTCTGCCCCTTCAGCTGGTATTTGTTGCATCCACACTTTTTGATTTTCTTTGAAAACAAAGATCCAGGAAGCAGCCCCTTTCTCAAACCACATTTGGTGCTTTCTCTTTAAAAGGAACCTCCTCTAGGGTAAGTGGTGTCACAGCCTGAGCCGGTGAAAAGGGCACCCATGCCAGACAGTGGTAAGGGCAGCTTACAGAGGCGCTTCAGAACCCACGCAAGGTGAGGAGAATATTCTCAGGGGAGTGGAGGCAGCAGGACAGTCAGAGGACTGGTGGGATGAGGAGTAGTCAGTGCTGGGGAGGGGGCACACAGGTGATGAGAGATCAGTTACCTATAGGGACACTGGTCAAATAGGTAAACGCATTAAGGATAATGGGAGCCAGCTTTGAACCCAGTATCAGCTCAGGTTTTTGATAGCTAGAAGAGAGGTAGGTGGGTAGGTAGGTAGTGGTATTTAGATACAGAAACAAATGTATAAGTTGCATATGTGTGTGAGTGTGTTCCCTAGTTCTGTCTACTACTTCGGAGCAATGAGCACATTCTAATAGCAGAAGTGCATCTAGCACCCATATCTTGTTTTTAAATACCATTCTCCCTGAAAATAAACCAGGGTTCCTTGCAGAAATCATTGAGACTGGGGCAGGAAAGAACAGAATAAGCCTGGAACATCTTCTTGGGCAAGAAATCAAGGAAGTACTTACAGAATGATGAGGTCATATCAAAAGAACACAGGAGCCAGCTTGAAGGAGCCCTCACTGGCCAACTCTGGGACAATTTGAGCATCAAAATAAATGGCAATTATATATTATAACCCATAGAATGAAACTGGAATCCATGAATCCACACTGATATAAATAAATTCAAGTTTTGATGAGAAATATATTTACATAGTTTCAAATTATTTCCTAACAAAATGCTTAGTAACTATAAATGGTAAAAGAATAACTTTCCAGTGAAGAAGACTGGAAGATGCCATCTTAAATCAAGTGATCAATTTCCTGTGCTACCTGATAGGATACAGTGAGAAGAAGGCATTCCTTCTTGGATAACAAAGTAACTGTCCTTCGTTCTTCAAAAGTATCAGAGGCATGAAAGTCAAGGAAAGACTGTGGAAGTGTTCCAGACAGCAGGAGACAAAAATGACAGACGATGAAATGCAATGGCTGATTCCAAGCTGGATCTTTTTACTAGAAAAGACACTAGGCAAAATCGAACGGGGCTAAGGACTAGATGATAGTAATGTATCAATGCTAATTTCCTGCCTTGGATGGGTGCACTGCGGTTAGGTTGGAGAATGCCTCTGTTTATAGGAAATGCACATAGAGTATTCTGGGATGATGAGACCTTAGGTTGGCAACTTATCCTCAAATGGTTCAAGGAAACAAAATAATTCTTTTCTGTAGTTGCAATCTTCAGCTAATTGCTTCAAAATTAAAATTTGAATTAAAAAGAAACTTCTACTAACTGAGAACCTAAGATGGTCTCTGTTACTCCAAATCTAAAATAACCTAAAACAATCAAGTTTGGGTTCTTTCTCTTAACTGCTACTTCAAAAATATTATTTAATCATCTTCATTTCTTGATCATGATCATGAATATGCAACTATATGATGATATTGTGAATTACTGATTATATATGTAGAATGGAATGATCATATGTTAAGAATGTTTGTTTCTTGTAATATTTTTTAAAAATTTAAAAATTAATTTAAAAAATCTTCATTTCTTAATCTTATTTATTATTCCACCTTTCTTCTTGTATCCTTTAAAAATGATGTTTGACAAAATTAGAGCCCAATGCTTTGATTTTATTTGCCTTTTCTTGAATATCTTTGCCAGTATTTGTTTTCAATTTAAAGTTGAAGCTGGGCCAACATAAAAATGATCATCCTCTTTGGCCCGTTAATTCCACTCCTGAGAAATTGGCCTCAGAAAATAACTAAGGATGACAAAGCAAATGCAAAAGGTTTTCATTTTTGCTTTACTCATGTAATCCCATAGGTTCATCTACATCAGATCATAGACTTATAAGAATTAAAGCAATCCTATTATTGGCCCATCACAAAGGCTAATGAAGGAACCATGAAGATGGTGAACATATTTCTTCATTTCCCATCTAGACATTATAGAGGGCAGTTACTGTTTTGCCTGGCCAGTATCCATTCCCATTGCTTCTGGTAACAACACCTTGAGTTTGCTTTAAACAATACCTCTCTGCCATTGTACTCAGACTTGGTATAACTGTCTAAGAGCCCTGATCTTCCCTGGCCAAGCTCAGAAAATTCAGTGATTGAAGCTAATTTATCCTGAGGGCATGATACTGAAGAGACTGTCCATATGAGTTCCTGCTACCTAGATCTCTGGAGCTGCTTTAGTCTCTGTCCTCTCTGAGCCTAGTTCATGAATTTATTTTTAAATCCTATGTCCTATCCTTGTCTTCCCAATGCTTAGGTTATCCTGAGTTGGTTTCTGTTGCTTTCAACCAAAAAACCCTAGCTGTCCATCTAAAAAAGTCCATGGATAGGTTTTCCAGAATCTCCATTTTCTATGTTCTCTCTCCTTCTCTGTCTTTTTTAAAATTTCCTCTCTTTCTGCCAGATTGCTTATTCCTTCTTGCATTTTCCACAGAGTTCTTTATTTCTCTTGTCAAAGAGGGGCAGCAGCAGGTCTTCATCATGCTTCACCGAAGTGTTGTCTTTTAAGATTCTTTAGAAAGGAACATCTACTAGAAAAATTAACCTTTCTCTTCATAATGGTGGGCATGTCTCATAGCAAAACTGTGAAGTATTGTTTTATTAACAGAGTTTCTTTTCACACTGTCTCTAAAGTATCTTCTCCCCAAAGGGGTAAAGAAAAGACAGGTTTGAAGGTAAAAGAAAATCTTTTCTGAGTGGGATAGAAAGATCAAAGGTCATGGTGGAGTTATACAAAGAAGGTAGGGTTTAACAAATGAATATGATTGCTGAATCATTAAATTGATATTTCTTCTGGTCTCCAGTACCTTAGAGCAGCCAGCAATAAAAGCCTAAAATTGTAGAATTGTAACCCATACTAAACTCTGAAATCTTTTCTACAACTAATTGTTGTGCTGTGCTTTCAAATTTATTGCTTTTTTGTATATATGTTATTTTCACAAAAAAGTCGATTGTGATGATAAAATAAATATTTATTCCTTCTAGCCTCCTATATTCTGGAGGAGCTAGAAGGAAAAATCTGAGATGATGGTATGGTAGGCCACGACAAACTCTGGGATCTGTCCTGTAACTACTTGTTGAAGAGTGCTTTTAAAACTATTGTTTTTTTCTTTCTTTGTTTTGTTATATGTTATATAATTAAAAAGTTAAAAAAAAAAAGAAAATCCCATCTACTAGATTTATAAAAGATAAAAATTAGAAACAATTTAGTGTCAATAGAACAGATTGAGTAGATATTCTTGTACTTTACTCAATCATTGGCACCATTAAAAACAATTATTATGCTATTTATCAGAAAATTATTATACCATAACCAAATAGAACCTCAACATCTACCAAATAGAACACCTTATTATTATTATTATAGCATAAGTCTCCCAAGAGAGAAGAAATATATAAGGGCTGGACCTGAAAAAAAAACGGCTGTTTTAATTTCTTAAAGCTGCCAGAAGGCAATAAACCAGAAATGGAACAGCTTTTAAAAAGGGAATTTATTATAAGTTTACAGCTCTATGACCATCACAATCTCCAAACTAAGGCCTCCAGGGAAAGATACCTTGACTCAAGAAAGACCGATGGGTCTAGAATACCTCCGTCAGCTGGGAAAGCACATGGAGACATCTGCTAGCTTTCTCTTCCAGCTTCTCATTTCAAATGGCTTCCCCAGGGATGTTTTCCTTCTGTATCTCCAAACTTCTGAGTCTCACATTGGCTCTGAAGCTTTTTCAAAAAATGGTTCCCTCTTAAAGGGCTCCTGTAAGTGATCCACCTTGGATGGGTGGAGATACATCTCCATGGAAGCCATCTATCAAAAGGCCCTACCCACAGTTGGGTGGGTTACATCTCCATGGAAACAACTTAATCAAAAAGATCCCACACTGCATATTAAATGTGGATTAAAGAACACAGCTTTTCTGGGGTACACAACAGTTTCAAACTTGCACATTCTATCCTCTGGACCCCAAGAAAAAGACATGTTCTTTCCATATATAAAATACATTAGTTCCATTACAAATATCACAAAGCCTTAAACCATTTAAGTAACAATACAAATATAATACAAAGTCAGAAACAGTACAGAATCTCATCAAAGTCAGCTACAGACATGGTCTGTCCTAAGGCAGAATTCTTCTCTGGCTCTGGACCTATAAAATTCAGAACAAGTTATCTGCTGTCAATATACAAAGGAGGGACAGTCATGGGATAAATATCCTCATTTCCATAGGGAGAAATTGGAAGGAGCATGGGGGTCACTGGACCCAAACACTTTAAAAACCTGCAGGGAAAATTCCATTAGGTTTCAAAGTCTGAGAGTCATTTATCCTCAGAGCTTTAGAAAGCAGCAGTCCCAGCCTTTCCAAGGGCCTATGCAGAAGCCCTGCTCTCTGTAAATCCTAGGATGAGAGTTGCAACCCTGGGGTGTTGGGAGGGGGGACCACCTTTTTCTCAGTTTCACCTTTTCCAAACATTGGGGCAGCACACAGGATCTCTGCCATTTCCAGGGCATATGCTCAACCCCTCTAGAACAATGGGATGGCAGCCAGGTTCCCCCATCCCTAGTTTATACGCTCTACCCTCCCTGAGGCCTGGGGTGGCAAAACTTCCTGAGCAAGGAAGCAGAAGTTTCACCCTCTGCCTTCAGAGTAAACTCACCCTCTCTACATGTATGGGTGGGTCCATCCTTCCAGCCTGAGATTTCCTGGCTCCCAACCTTAGCTTCTATGGTTCTGCCCCTTAAATAATTTTTCCTTCATTTGTCTCTTTTCTGTCCCTTTAAGTCCAAACTGACAGTGGTTCCATTTGTACAGATGCCACAACACTTTTGTTGGTTTTCTATGCAGTATGCTGGGATCACAACCATCAGACAGTAGGGCTTTCTGCAAGTCCTTCCTGGATAACTCCATGTCCGATTCTGGCTTTCTCTGAAATGGTTGCCTCGGTCCACATTTGGTTAAATCCTCACATGGAGCACTATTCTCTGGGATCTCCCTTCCTGGAAGCCCAGAATTTTCCAGAACATCAATTTCTGGTTTCTTTGTAACCAAGAGTGCAGTTCTCAGCTTATGTCTTTCCTGTCACATTTCACTATAACCTGCAAGGAGAAACCAGGCTATACTTTCTACATTTAATTTGGAATCTTTTCAACTAATTATCTCAACTTATGGCTCTTAAAATTCACCTTCCATCCAAAAAACCAGTGCAAATCTTGACCAAATTCTCTGTCACTTTAAGACAAGGGTCACCTTCCTTCCAGTTTGCAATAACATTGGCATCATTTCTGTCCAAGGCCTTATCAGAAGTATCTTTAGAATCCACATTTCTACCAACAGTCTCTTCAGTGTATTCTAGGCCTTCTCTGTTAAGCCTCTCACACTCTTACAGAATCTTCCCCTTATCCATTTAAAAAGCTATTCCAACATGTTTGGTATTTGCAAACCGCAGCACTCCATTCTCTGGTACCAAAAAATTCTGTTTTCATTTGTTAAAGCTACTAGAATGCTGTATACCAGAAATGGAACAGCTTTAAAAAAGAGAATTCATCATGTTACAAGTTTACAGTTCTAAGGCCATAACAATGTTCAAACTAGGGTATCCAGGGAAAGATACCTTGGCTCAAGAAAAGCTCATGTGTCCAGAATATCTCTGTCAGCTGGGAAGGCACATAGCAATGTCTGCTAGCTTTCTCTCCCAGCTTCTCACTTCGAATGGCTTCCCTGGGGTGTTTCCTTCTGCATCTCCAAATGCCTGATTCTCATGTTGACTCTGTCAGCTTTGACGTTTTTTCTAAAATGGCTCCCTCCTAAAGGACTCCAGTAAGCACCTCGCCTTCAATGGGTGGAGACATATCTCAATGGAAACAACTTAATCAAAAATATCCCACCCTGCAATATTCAATCAGGATTAAAGAATATGGCTTTTCTGGGGTACACAATAGTTTCTAACTAGGACACCTGCTGTAAGCAAAACTTGCTATCTTCGGTAGCATACCAGGAAATATTAAAAACCTCTTTATAGTACAAGAGATCCTTCCCCATAGAAGTGGGGGATGGAGGCAACAATCAGAGCCATTAGAGTCCATGAACAAACAAATAAAATCTTGATTAAACTCTGATAGTTTCTGTTTTTATCTGCCAAGCCCAATAAATAAATATTTTTGGTAATAAATCCCACCCCCTATTCCATCAGAACCTGCATGTGATCCAGACTTGAGCAGTCACATAACCTTCTTTCTGCCCATAGTGATTGGTCTAGAGATGACATGTGACTCAGCCAGGTCCAAGGAGGTCCTTTGGTGAGATTTCTGCTGAAGCCAATAGGAAAGCCTGCTCCCTCTTTGATCGTGAGCTAGACTTCTGTAATCTCAGCTGGCTCAGCATTCCCAGCCCCACCTTATGGAGAAGCCTGAGAGGATTATGAGAGAGAAGAAAATCCTAGGACAGAAGGCTCAGCTGTGCTGGAGTCTTGATGTCAGCCTTCAATTCTGTGACTGCTTCCAGTAAAGCCTCTTTTTCCTTTAAACTGGATTGCATTGAGTTTCTGTCACAGCGGAGTCCCACCTGATACCATCATCCACCTCAATCAGTGGTGGCCAAAAGGCAACTCTGGAATCATTGTGATTTCCAAAGAGTTTTGCTTGGCTTTTTGGTAGCCAATAACCCCTCCCTGAGGTCAATTGAGACGCATGTGCATACCAAATAAGACAAGCCAAAGCAAAAGTTCAGGGAGCTGTCAGAGGCCATGCTTAGACATTCTCTTACAAATTAATCCTCCTTTTTTTTTTTTTTACTTTGGACCTTGCAAAATTGAAACAAAACACAACTATATCCTCAGAGCTTTGCCCACACAAAATTATCTCCATACTATCAGACAGCAATCATTCTTCTCATTTAAAAAATAATCCACTAGAGTAAAAGGCCTCAAAATCAATAGGTGTCCACCCCTGTTCCAACTCAGCTCTTGGAGAGCTAAGGTTGACACAGCCCCAAGACCAAAGACCATGCTAGGTAGAGAGCTAGGCAAGGATTTTTGGGGGACTTATAAGCAGGAGATCTTTCCTGATGGCAGCCATCTGGAAAATGGAAGTCAGAAACTCCGCAAAAGAAAGGGGAGTTACAAGGGACACTTAGGAGAAAAACATTCCATAGAATCTGAGAACAGAGTTCTGGCAGGGTCTCTTGACACAGAGGTCCGGAGGTTTGTTATCAACAGTGATCAAGGGAAGGGAGTTTTAATGCTAGGTTTATGATACTATCTGAACATTCCTTCCCCCTGCTGAGGAGGTCTGATGATCTTTAACTTCTGTCCTGGTCACTGTAGGCAGCTATGTGCAGTAACATTCACAATATAGAGTGGGGGGCAGAGCCCTGGGTCTTCACAGCCTCCAAGACCAGCTGTCGCATTGCCTTTGCCTGGTCTGAGTTTGTCTTTACCTTTACCTAGAGGAGGGGGCTAGAATTAAATGGCCCTCGAGGACAAAGAAGTAAAGGCAGTGAGGCGGTTAGCTGATAATTTGAAAAGAGAGTAAAAGTGACTTTTAACTGCCCGGAGTCTTCAAACCTGAGTTCAGGCCAAGCATAATTAAATTCCAGTGGGCATTGTTGAAGATAAATGAAGATTCATATTGTGTTTTAAGTTGCAACTGTCAGAAATTATGTATTTAATTCAAATTTCTTATAAATAGTTACAGCAGAGATCAAACAATTGTAACAGCTATGTCAAATACCATAGGTTGCAGTAAGATTTTTATGCTGTCTGAGCACAAGATTTAATGCAGAGAGAGAAAGGATGGAAAGAAAAGAAAAATCCAAAGAGTTTAGTTACATTTAAAACAACAATAGATACACCTTATGAGTTACAACTAATTTTAATTCTAGCTGTATTTTATAACTTTCTAGAACTTTCAAAAATGTGTTCCATAAACCTTGATTAAATATATCACTTGATTTGTCTAACTTGATATATATTATTATTATGAGCAAGCATTAAACTAGAAGCTGGGAATTTAATGAAACAAGTCCATGTCCTGCTTTCAAGGAGCTTATGGTCTAGTCAAAGATTCAAGCAAATAAATGCTTCCTTGACTCAAATCATCATTCCTCTTCCCTGGGATGTAGGGGGGTGAGGGCGACAGTCTAAATGGGTCCTCAGAACTGCAAAGGTGAAATTCAAAGGGTGTGACCTACGATGTCTTCATCCAGATGCAAGTCCCCACCCACCACACTGGAAGGGACTATGTCATTTAGTAGCCCACTAACCAGATGCAGGCTTTGAGTGCTGTCTCTATGGATAAGAAAATGGGAGTTGTAGAACAGCAGAACTGGAAGGTTATTTTCATTTGACATGCACCTGTCTGTTTTCTGCCATTTTCCATAACCTGAGAAGCCCACGGGTGGGAACTGTTGCTGCAGCCCGCAGCACAAGCTACCCTGATCATCACTTTAAAAAAAAACCCAATTCGCCAAAGGAGCTGACACTCTCTGAGCCAAATGGTCCCTGCTGCTGCTTCCTCGGCCATCTTTTCATCATATCCATAAGGCAGGAAATAATGACAGCATATCTTTGGTGCAGACACCACACCACCTCTGAATTGCTAAGCGATTCTGTCACAGAGTAGAGCATTCTGCCTCCCTGATAGATTCTGGATATAAAAAGTCATCAATCGGTCCACTGTTTTCATCATTTTTGGTTAGAAGTAAAAAAAAAGGTTTCCTGGTGCTTCTTGCCACTCCTCGTAATAGAAATGTTTCCACTGATCACCCACAGCTGTGTTGTCAAACAGGCCACAGCCGGTTGGTAACATCTGGAGGGGAGGATTATTGGCAAGGAGAGTTTTAATTTAGTTAAGAGTCTTCTTTAATGAATCTCATCTTGGCAGGAGGAAGTCATGACAAGCATCATAATGCCATCTAATCTACTACAAGCTTTTAAGAAGTTGCTGGTTTTCCCTGTCCTCAATCAATCCTGTTGTTCCTTTCACCATGCCCAAAGGGTTAAGACCCTGCAGCTAGAACAAAAAGAAAAATACATATATTATCATGTATTTAAATGAAAATGAAAAATAGTTTACATCGCTTTATCTTAATTTACCATTTCCCCCCTCTAAATGGGTAAATTTGTGCCTAGCTGAGGGTAGACTGGGTCTAGCTTAGTTGTGACTTTTAGACCACTCAGTCCTAAGGCTTTGCTGCAAAGCCAATTAATTTTCTAGGAAATCTGACAAGATGAACAAATCTTCAACTGAAGCCAGGTTCCAATAAGCAAAGCTTAAATCTCTTAGATGAGTCTCTTAGCGTCTTCAGAAATTCTTTAAATTAGTAGAAAATATACATTTTTTCTTGAAATTTACACATGTGCAAGAATAAAGTTAATTGGTGTGGTTGTATCACTCTGCATGTGCAGGCTATAAAACCTTAGACAAGTTTTGATTCCTCCTCAGTAAAATGGGGATAAAATAGTATCAATGTGGTAGGCTTATCATGATCATTAAATAACAGCTAATAGATATTGGACTGAGGATAACGCTTGGTCCATGAGTAGACAGTCAATAAATAGTAGCTACTAAGATTTTATTCTTCTCTTTGGAACTAAGGAGGAGGACCTCTTTGGGTTTGGAGTAATAATACACAAACAACTTTTACTTTTCTTCTGATTAATTTGCTTTTTTATCCTAAATCACCAGATGCCAGATATCTGCTTGTACATAGGCTCCTTTCAGCAACTGGATTTTGAGGTAAATTTATTGGTAGCGCATAGAGATGTGAGCTTGCTTTACCAATGACAGAAAGAGAGCTAAGATTGAGGGGGAAATGTAGCAGTTCGTGCATTGGTAGCACTCCAGTATACTTTATACCAAAACAAGAAAACAAAATGTCTTTAATGATTGCTGAAGCTAAAAAAAAAAATTACAGAAAATGCCACCATTTGAGAAAAGGGAGGTCACCAAGGAGCATGAAGTCCTGAGTTTGAACCCTGTTCCTGCTTATTAATTGGTGACCCCGGACAAGATTCAGTTTCCTCTTCAGCAAATTAGAGATGATAATAATGAACTGGATGTCACCTGATTTGGAGGTGAGAAATTGAGCTAATTTATTTGAAAGAGATTTATAAATTTTAAGTTATAACATTTGAGAGAAATGTGATATTATTAATAAATATAACAATTTGACTTAAAAAACAACAATGCTATTTTCCATGTTGACATTATCCCCTATTTTTATATTGTATTTCAAAAGGAAGATGGCTTTGCTATGCACAAAACCTTGTTGCTCAGAGTTGCCTTAGCTATTGATCCAAGCAGATGGGGAGAATTAATGGATTCTCAAAGCCGGGGTCACTTCTGTAGGTGTCACCAGGAAATTCAGTGCAGCTGCCTAAAGGCAGGGACAGAGATGATAAAATAGCAGAGAGAGAGATGAGCAGCCAATCCTCTAAGGTCGCCTTCAGGGGTCAGATAACCTAAGATGAATGTAAGCTGTTAATGCATCCCCTGTACAGTACAACTGAATTTGTGGATTTGTAATATTGTGTTAGAATGGAAAACCCTCAACCCAACTTAAGTTTGATTATAATAAAAAAATAGTCTTTTTGGGGTTTGTTTGTTTGTTTTGGGCATCATTCAGAATCACACAGATGTTTGTTCTTCTCTAGCAGGTCCTGTGTTATTTTTTTCTTTTGCAACACCCTTCGCCTCTTATAAAATCTACCTTGGGATTATATGTTGGCGTCTTGAAGTTATTTCATAGGCAAGGTAAATATAGCTTGAGGAACTACCTCCCAAGCCCTCCCCAAAATAAAATTATTTCATAAAAATAATTGTTTCTGTAGTGAAGTCTATAAATTACAGTGATTTTTTTAATACCAAACATTTGGCTTTTTCCCTCAGAAACTACTACTTCATAAATTCAGTTTAACAGCTAGAGAAACCATACAATGATCCATACCCTCCTGATAAAAGTAGTCAATATTGAAAAATGATGGACATTCAGAAAAATCAATAGGCTCATATTAACTGGTTTGCAGATGTGCCTCAAGCCTACCTGAACCAAAGCATCTAAATAAATATCTAATTCACTGTCCTCATGGCTCCCAAGCCTATATATATATGGCCACATTAATACTGATTCCAAATGACAGTGGCTCTCAGCCCCAACAATACAACCCCAGGAACTGAGCCCCTCCTCCCAAATCTCCCCGGTTATTCTTGGAAATCTCCGGAGTGACTGCACAGGCATGTCCAGTAACAAATCTATCCACATATTCCTGCTCCTGCTGTCACTTCAAGGACCTCATAACTGTTTTGGCTGCTCCCCTCTGTGGAAGTGCCAACATCTGCTAAAGGGGAGCCGAGATACTTCCAGGGCCACTGGTCCTTGAGGTGCCATAGCAAAGCTGGATTCTGGGATAAAAGTGGAGAGCATGGGCCCCCTCCTGATTCCAGGGCACTTAGAGCCTGAACTTTAGGCTTAAAAGCACCCATGGAAAGAGCTCCTTCAGCTCCCTGCTCAATTACTCTCTCAACTGGGACTTAAAACCAGACCAAGGCCCTAGATGACGAATGGATACATGCCATCTCCTTCCACTGTCCTTGTCCCTCCCACGCCCCTGTCTGTCCATCCACAATAGAGGCAAATGAGAAAAAAAAACAAAAAACCTCCTTCCTTCTTCAGCCAAAAAATGGCTCCTGAATATCAAATGTATCAGTCAGGATAAGCCAAATTGTGCAGCAATAACCAAAAAACCTGACAGTGATACTGCACAAGGAAAGGTTTATTTTCTTGCTCCTCCTGTGTGTGCAGTGCAGGTTGTCAGGGGATCTATGCTCATCTGAGTCAGACAGCCAAGCTAACAGAGGCTCCATCTCAGCTCCCATGATTTCCATGGTCGAGCTCCTAAACACCAGTTAGAAGTGACTCAAATTATTTGAACCATATTAGCCAAAGCAAATCCCATCGATATGCCTAACCTCAAGGGGACAGAACAGTGCAATCCTACCAGGTGCTCTAAAGGAAGAGAACCAGAAGAGTTGCCAACGGCCAGGATGACTACCAAATCAACTCATTCAAATAGATGTTCACACCCTCCTGGGTGTGCATGCAGCCAAACTCTGAACCCAAAGCCCCTGTTATAATTATGAGAATGATAAAGTCACTTACTCTGGAAATTCAAGCTGTCACCCTGATTTAGTGTATGCCGGTTTGTAGGCCCTACATAATCACCAGGAGACCAGGAGGCCCACACAGAACTGGCAAAAGCAATACTGACATATTCAAAACTCATTTTCAACCCTCAAAGGATTCAGAGATCTTTTTTTAAAAATTAATAGAATTTTCTCCAGGAAAGAAAATGTATTTTTTCCTTTCTATTACATGTGGTAAAGCAGCCACATCTACATTTAGGAATTATCACACTATCACAGGCCAGGCATTATAATATAGCTTTAATTTTATTAAAATTAATATAAATATTTATATTTTATATAAATATAAAATAATTATATTGCCACTTCTCTTCACAATTGCATTAGGAGAAAGATATCCCCATTTTGCAGATTAGAATGGGGGGGTTGTGATAATTTGCTCATATTCAGCACTTCACATATTTCTTCAATTTACCTTCACTGGCACAGTCTGTCCTCGGGTCCTGTTGCTTTTCTTTCTCCTTTGGTCTCTATGTTTCTTTTTCCAGAGAACAAATTAGTAGCCAGTCCCAAAGCCCTCTCCTGGCTGGCTGTTTCCCCTCAGGTCTGGCACATCTCTCATTTAGCTCCACCCACCTTTATATAATACTGCAGGTGACAATCTCATTTGGGGCAGCAGCTGCCTCCATTGTTCTGCCCAAGATCCACCAGGCTCCTTCCTCAGCCAGGGGGCACCTATCCTCCCAAAACTCGAGATCAGCAGGTGCAAACACAGATGTCTACGGGGCCAGCTTGGGAGCTAAATGACCAATGGGAATGTCCCTGGTGAGAACTTGGGGGCGGGGGTGTGGAGAGCTGACCATCCACTGAGGAAGGAGAGGCTGGTTGGTGCCTGTGGGCCCCTGTCCTCATGTTGTCAGATCTGGTTTTCATGAGACATCAGAAATCCAGATTTTTATATGTGAAATCTCCTGATTGTTAAATATCAGCTTATGAATATGAGTATGGTCAAGGGAGAAGGGCTGGGGACACATAGGAAACCAGAAGGAAAGAGAGAGGATAAAGACTTGAGCTGGTATAACTTAGGAATGCCTACAGTGAACAAGGATGGTGATTAAATGTACAAATATAAAAATGCTTTTGCATGAGGGAGAACAAATGAATGTCAACATTGCAAAGGGTTGAAAATGGATGGTCTACAGGAAAAAATACAATCAATGCAGGCTAGGGTTTATAGTCAACAGTAACATTGTAATATGCTTCCATTGACTATAACAAAGGCATTATGCCAAAACTAAATGTCAACAGATAGGGGCATGGGGGAGGGTTTGAATTCTATGCAGAAGAAAAGGAAATGTCTTCCTTTTCTAGATAGATTATGGTGCAAAGACATATCTATTTACTTAGGTTGAATTGTATCATGTGTGAATAAAATTGGTTAAAAATGAACAGAGAGAAAAAAATAAAGAGTAATAAGTGCTAGAGAAAACGTGGATCGAAAGAGATGTTCCTATTCACTGTTGGTAGGGAAGCTGAGAGGTGCAGTCCATCCAGAGGGCAGTGTGGTGGCTGTACAGGAGGCCAGGGGTGGGGTTGCCATAGGATCCTGCAACCCGGTTGGTTGTGAGGTATGTACCTGGAGGAACTGAGAGTGGGGACACAAATGGACATTAACACACTGGTGTTTATGGATGGAGGTGGCCTAAGGGTACAAGTACTGAGGAATGGAAGAGGGAACTGTGTGGTTTACATACATGGACCACTGATTGGCTTCAAGAAGGAATGAAGTTGTGAGGCATGCAACTAGGTAAACAAACCTTTAGGTAAGTATGTTGAATAAAATGTCAGAAACAAAAAGACAAACATTACGGCTCACACATATGGATTAACTATAATATACAAACTCAGAAAATTGAAGTCAAGAGCACGTGTTATTAAGTTGGAGCCTATTGTAAAGGTTCCTAGACTGTAAGCTCTTACAACAGTCACTCCTATATTTAGGAGTTGTAACCAATATTTCTAAATTCTGAGATTCTGAGCTATTTGTTTATATAACCTGGTGTTCTAGTTTGAAAGCTGCCAGAATGCAATATACCTGAAATGGAATGGCTTTTTAAACAGGGGAATTTATTAAGTTGCAAGGTTACAGTTCTAAGGCTGTGAAAATATCCAAACTAAGGCAAAGCTATGGAAATGTCCAGTCTAAGGCACCCAGGGAAAGATAACCTTGGTTCAAGAAGGCTGATGACATTCAGGATTTCTCTCCTAGCTGGAAAGGCACGTGGTGAGATCTACTAGCTTTCTTTTCAACGGCTTCCCTGGGTCTCTGTCCATTCTGTTGGCTCTATTGATTTTGGTGGCTCTCAAGCTTTTTCCAAAATGGTTCCCTCTTGAAGGGCTCCAGTAAGCAACCCCACCTTGAATGGGTGGAGACACATTTCCATGAAAATTATCTAATCATCTACCACCTACGATTGGGTGGGTCACATCTCCATGGAAACAATCAGAATGCTCCCACCCAGCAATATTGAATGAAGATTAAAGACAACTTTTCTGGGGTACACAACAGATTCAAACCAGCACACCTGGTCATTCCTGAAACTTTGGGTATTTATGTGATACTTGTGACTCAGAATTAGAGCACTGAAGCTATGAAAGTCAGTATTACCCCATTCAGCAGCTGAAAAAGTAATCAGACTTCATCTAGAGATATGAATGAAGCTGATCTGGATAGGACTAAGGTAAATCAGAATAGTGGGTAAAAGATGTTATGGCTTATATATTCAAACTTCAACCTCTGTGCAAGATCAAAGGAAGAGATGCTTATTTGAATCAAAATTTATATTTTGGGTAGCACATTACCTAAGTTAATTTGTATGGTTAGTTTACTTGAACACTATAATTACATGGAATCTTGCATAAAGTGTGAGATCTTGTTGGTTTTTAAAGGTTAGTGTGAAACCCCAATATATCCCAGAGAAATTTGGGCAGAGAATAAAAAAGTATTTGCAAAGTCCCCTTGGGGGACTGGGGAGAAAGGAAGAAATATTAAACTTCCCCATCTGAGGAATTCCTGATATTCTCACAAGCAGTGGGTACAACCAATTCAGTAGCTGTACCCACTATCTTGGGACTCACCCCTATGAAGCTTGTTCCTGCAAAGGAGAGGCTAAACCTAGTGATAATTATGCCTAAGAGTCACTCCCAGAGAACTTTTTTAGTTGCTCAGATGTGGCCTCTCTAAGCCAACTTGTTAGATGAATTCACTGCGCTCCCCTGAACATGGGACATGACTCCCAGGAGTGTAAATTTCCTGGCAACGTGGGACAACTCCTGGCGATGAGCTGGGACCTGGCATCATGGGAATGAGAAAGCCTTCTTGACCAAAAGGGGAAGAGGGAAATGAGACAATATAAAGTCTCAGGAGCTGAGAGATTTCAAACAGAGTTGGAAGGTTATCCTACAGGTTATTCTTACACATTATAGATATCCCATTTTAGTTTATGGTGTATAGGAGTGGCTAGAGGGAAGTATGTGAAACTGTTGAACTGTTATTGCAGTAGCCTTTATTCTTGAAGAACACTGTATAGCTTTTACAGTGTGACTGTGTGATTGTGAAAACCTTGTGTCTGATGCTCCTTTTACAGGGTATAGACAGATGAATTCAAAAGAAGAGATAAAAAACCAATAAAGAATAGGGAGAGATAAAGGGTTAAAAACGGGTGAATTAAAATACTGTGGGTCAATGAGAGGGAGTAGTAAGGGGTTTGGGATGTATGAGTTGTTTTTTTTTCTTTTTATTTATTTTTCTGGAGTGATGCAAATGTTCTAAAAATGATCATGGTGAAGAATACACAACTCTGTGATGATATTATGAGCCACTGATTGTATAATACAGTTGGACTATATGTATGTGAATATTTCTCAATAAAAATATTAAAAAGAAAAATGCCAGCTTAGATTGTTTAAAAATCCTATACAGAACTTTTTGGAATTTTTACCATTGTCATATGTTTCCTGTTCAAAAATAAATAAGATAATACTTGAAAACACATCTGCAAGTAAATGGTTGGTCTTCCAACTATCAGTTTGCAACCTCTCTTTTAAACATTGGGCAAATGATGAAATACACAGACACATTTTAAAGTATCTAGAGCAAAAAGTAGCTTGACAAATAATTGTGGAACAAAGTTTTAAGCCTCACCCACCTGAAATGGAAGTGAAACAAAAAATTAAGAGGTGCTGGGGAAGCCATTTAACACAGATGAATAAGAGAGCAGAAATTCCAGAGCCAGTAGCATGGATGGCTCTGTGGGGCCACGGAGAAGTGGCAGGCTCCTAGTTCCTCAATGACTTCATTTTGAAACAGATGTTATTTTTTTAAGTAGAAGACCAGACCCACCTGCCTCAAGGAGTTTTGCAAAAATGAATAAAAACCAAAACTGCTTTCACAATCAGCTTCCTCAGACTGACCACAGAAGCAAGTGTTCTTGGAATAATAGACTGTGAGAGGCAAAACAGGTCTTAGAAGTCACCCAAGACAATATCATCATTTTATAGTTGAGGGATGGAAGCCTCAGGAAGCCCTGGATCAGGTCATACAGCTGAAAAGTACCTGTGCTGGTTTGAAGCTGTTATGTACCCGAGAAAAAGCCATGCCTTTTAATCCTCATTCAATATTGCTGGCTGGAATCTTTTAGATTGTTTCCATGAAGATAGGACCACACCCATTTGTGGGTGGTAACTTTTGATTAGGTGGTTTCCATGGGGATGTGTCTCCACCCATTCACAGTGGGGTTAATTACTGGAGCCCTCTGAGAGGCAACCATTTTGGAAAAAGCTTTAGAGTCACCAGAACCACAGAGCCCACACAGCCAGAGACCTTTGGAGATGCCGAAGGAAAACACCCCTGGGAAAGCCTTATGAAATGAGAAGCCAGGAAAGAAAGCTAGCAGAAGCCACTATGTGCCTTTCCATCTGACAGAGAAACCCCAAACATCATCGTCCTTCTTGAACCAAGGTACCTTTCCCTGGATGCCTTAATTTGGACATTTTGATAGCCTTGCTTTTATTTGGACATTTTCACGGCCTTAGAACTGTAAACTTGCAACTTAATAAATTCCCTTTTCTAAAATCCATTCTGTTTCTGGTGTATCGCACTCTAGCATCTTACTATCTAGAACAGCACCCAAGTCTGGGCTGGAGGGCAGCAGTAGTAGAGACAGCAGTGCACAAGTCATCATGCAGACCCAAGTGTACTTGCCAGTCCCAACCTTTACCAAGTGTCTGACCTTGAAAGCACACACCCTTCAGCCTGTCTCCTGCTCTGGGTGTCACAGGAATAATTCCCGACTATCTAACCTGTAAGTAGAACTACTGCCAGGAGGAGAGGAGGCAATGGATGCAGAGGGACTCCTGCACATCAGAAGGCACTTCAGATTCATCAAGCCAGTGGACTTGATTACCCTCCCTCTTGTTCCCAGGCACCTCTCCTCGGGGCTCCCAGCATATCCTTCCTTAGTCATAACCCATGCCCCACTGTACAGAAGTTGCCCACTGACTTGTAGGTCTTCCCCCAAGATTGTCAGCTCCTTAGCACCAAGGGCTGTGTCTAATTGCAGTTTGTGCACCCAATAGCACTCAATGAATGTTTGGGGCATGAGCAAACCAATGACCCTCTGAATCTCCCAGCCCAGAAGACAGAAGCCAAGCTAAACTAATTGAATCCTTTTAGGGTCTTACTAATAAGGCAAACATATTCATAAATTTCTAACTGAAACCTTCCTGAAAAATGTTTGCAACATTTAAATTTATTACTTGCAATACTCATTGTTTGTGGGCATTCTGGCCAGTGATATGCAGAGAGAGAGGAATGACTATCATTTGGGAGACCCTAACTTTCCAGACCCCTAACTTTCCGGGTTCCTCTTTTATCCAAAAGAACATATGCCTCTGGAATCCAGCTTTCCGGTCTTAAAGCTGCCTGTTTGAGGAGTTATCACTTGGCTCTGAGACTTCAGATACTCACTCCAGCATTGAATAACTGGGTGTGTTAGTTTGCAAGCTGCCAGAATGCAATATACCAGAACTGAAATGGCTTTTAAAAGGGGGGATTTAATGAGTTATAAGTTTACAGTTCTAAGGAAGTGAATATGTCCAAATTAAGGCACTAACAAGATTTTACCTTCACTCTAGAAAGGCCGATGGGTCAGGAACACCTCTGTCAGCTGGGAAGTCACCTGGCTGGCATCTGCTGGTCCCTTACTCCTGGCCTCGGTTGCTTTCAGCCTCTGTTTCTGTGGGGGTTCCTCACTTTACTTTACTTCTCCAGAGCTGGCTTTCATCTCTTGGTTTCCCTAGGCTCTCTCCAGGTTCTGGCTTGCTTAACATCTCATGGCAATGTCTGCTGAGCTCCAAGCATCTCCAAACATCCATGTCTGTGTTCTCCATGTGTCTGCTCTATGTCAGCTCTGCTGTGAAGTTTCTGTCAGCTCTGACTTTTTCCAGAATGTTTCCTCCTTTAAATGATTCCAGTAAATAATAAAGACCCACCTGGAATGGGTGGAGTCACATCTCCATCTAATCAAAGGTGGCACCGACAATTGGGTGTGTCACATCTCCGTGGAGATAATCTAATAAAAAATTTCCAACCTACAGTATTGAATCAGGATTAAAAGAAATGGCTGCCCTCACAAGAGTGAATCCGGATTAAAACATGGCTTTTTGTGGGTGCATAATACTTTCAAACGGGCACACTAGATTTCTGTGGAAGTCCCGAATTAGTCTGCTGCAATCACAGGCATATGGAAATCTACCCTTTATATTAATAAGCATTAGTGCCTACTTTATCTCCTGCATCATCATCTGTCACAGTAAAAAAATGGCAGTGTAAATTCAAATTTCAAGAGAGTAAAAAATACATATTACACAGAAATTCCCCTTTAAACCATGACCTTAAGAAAACTTCTTTGCTCTATCTCCTCTATGTTGGGTGAAGTAGGGTGGAGAGGAGAAAAGGGTGATTGAACTTCCATGGAACCAAAAGGCCAACAAGGGTAATTTGGGTATTATCCTGTATCCCACAGTTTAAGTCCAAATGTCTCAAGAATTTTTCAGATCCAAATTTTGGAAGCTCCAAATTTGTATTAGTATTATTCCTATATAGGAAAAGTCAATATTTCTTTGCAAAAATAGATGTAAAACTCTCTTCCTTCTTCTAATTTTCTGCCTATTTAATAATCTACTCTTATATGGTGCTTGTTTATATGTTCTAGAGAAATTTTCAAACCATTTTGAAATCTAGCAATAAAAATATGTTTAAGAATTAATGTTTATGCTAAGCAGCCAGCAACTCTGCAATAAAAAAATATATAGACAATGCCATTTAACTCAGAAGACTTTACCATCAATTGAGGATAAAATAACAAAGTTATGGTCTATCTTAGGAGTTTGGGTTGTATACATGAACAAAAAATAATTCATGTAATCCTCCTGGTTTATTCAGCCAATATTTATTCAACACCCATAACCTGCCACTGTTCTGAGATTGACAATATATCCATAAACAAAGCAGACAAAAATCCCTGCCCTTATGGAGCCTGCATTCGAGTGGGAAGAAAAACAAACAGAAATGAGTAAAATATACAATATGTCAGATGTTGATAACTGCTGTGGTTGATTGTGTTAATGGCCCCAATACTTCATCCTCCCTCTGCCCACTCCATTGGCCATATTTTCTGCAGTGAATAGGGTTTCTTCCTTTCCCCTTGACTTTGAGCCTGGCCATGTGGCCTGCTTTGGCTGACAGAATGAGGTAAGGTGGCAGTGGGCCAGCTCCTGACTATGTATAGACCTCTAGAGGCCTTCACGATTCCCGTACCCTTCATGCTCCTCTGCCACTACCACGAGAACATGCCCAAACTAGCCTGCTGCTCCCCTGAGGATGCATTGTGGAGCTGAGCTGCTCCAGCTAAGCTTCCTAAGCCAAACCCAGGTAGAGCAGAACCCCAGAATCCCCTGAGATGCATGTACGAGCCCAGCCAACAACTGCACGGCTGCCTGATGTCCCCTGCCTGGACCAGCCAACGTCCAGGTGACCCACAGCTGTAGTAAGGAGGGATTATTGTTTTGGGGTTGTTTGTTACACCTCAATAGCTAATGAATACAAGTGCTAAGAGTAAAGAGAAGCAATAAGAAGAAATAGGGAGTATGCGTCTGGGGTGATGAGGGTTCAATTTCAAATACCAGCATTGTGTACAGACATTTTAAAAATATAGCACATTGTTAGTGATTCTAAAAATACTTTCTCTTCCAAGAACTGAGAGGTTCTTAGGTTCATTATCTAACATCCTTTTTCATCATGTATTTGGCACTCTCATCCTAGTACTACATGGGTACAAACTATTGCGAGAAACTTGCTAACTTGTGATAGGAGAAGCAGGGCAGAAACAATCTCCATTCTCCATCTCCCACTCCAATCCACTTGTATATTCTTTCTCACGTTTGGATCACAGCATGTGAACTCGTATCTCTTTTTAACAGAGCATCCTCTAGGTTCTATTTTCTATTTGCCTCATAATATTGCAAAGTCTTCCTCAGAGGCACTCTTTCCTCAATTATCTGCAAACTCACTTGGGGGTATATGGTTTACCTCATGGGATTCTGATGCCAAGTTTAGCCAATAGAATTCTTTCGACATACTTTCTGATGTAAAGGAAGCACCTTTCAAGGATTCTTTTAAATTGTTATAAAGATAGCTGGTGTGGTTGTTCCATAGAGATCAAAGCCTTTCCAAATTATCCACCCTAACTTCTGGCAAAGTGAATGTGTTTCCCTCCCAGACAGTCATCATGTCCTTCTACCTGAAGGCGGAGACTAGAGGGTTTCCTCCCAGTTTTGATTTTCCTTTTATTACAAATCCGAACCATGTATTTTCCATTTTGTCACAAAATTATTGTTCTATTGCAAACAAAGTCAGAAATACCAGTACAGCATTCCAGAAGATTCTAGTGGCTAGACTTGCCTTCAATACAGACTCTGATTTAAGATTAAAGAATGTGTGAAGTCTTCTCTTTCCCTTGTCTTCTAGAGTGTTACCTGTTGGTGGCCCCAGCAGACTAGTAGAAAAATTTGAGAGTTTTTTGATTAAGGTGTTTTTGAGCCTCCTTTTCCTTCATCTTTCATGGATTTGGACAATTGAGATCATATTCCACAGAACTGTGTCATCTTGGGAAATCACTTAACCTCTCTGAGACTCAAATTCTTCATTAACAAAATAATAGAACTGAATTACCTCTAAAGTTCCTCCCTGTTCCAATATTCTATAAGTACACATTTAATCTATTGATTCTAAAATAAACAAATGATCATTTCCAGGCTGTTACAGGTTATAATGCCGCGCACAAAC
>PVIY010033721.1:17367-27890 GCA_004026745.1 Myrmecophaga tridactyla | reverse complement strand
GGGAGATATGAGAATATGGTTATGAGAAGGCGGTAGAGTACAGGGTGAAAGTGACAACCCCCTCAGATCCTATGTGTAGGGACAGGAAAAAAAGGAATGAGGGAAGAAAATAGGAATAGGGTAACTAGGACACAAGGGAAAGTACAAGATATAAGAAAATACAAGAGAAAAAAGCAAGAATGTGAGATAAACTGTAATCAAAACTAGAAATTAACCCAGTGTCTGTGGCTGAGGAAGTAGCCCCAAGATCAGGGCAGTTCAGAGGTCAAAGAATTGACCCTAGTTTAAGTTTAGAAGGTAGAGGAATGAGAAGGGAAGTGAGGCTGAATAGTGACCCTAAGAACTTGGCGGTGAACAAAATAAGATTTTTGTTAGACTTAAACTTTCAAAATGGACTTGTGCAGAAATGGGCAAAGTCAGCTAAAGGCAGGATTTTAGAGCCCAAGCTGCCTAAAACAGAAGGTCCATGAAGCCCCCCTGAAATTGCTTGTGTAGTTTTGTTAAGTATGACATATTTCTGGGGAGATAGTATGGATAGCTTTTATCAGATTCTCTTATCCCAACCTACACAAACAAACGAACAAAAACAATGAAGATTCCAGTGGATAGAACAAGAGAGACAACAGTGTAACACTACATCTAAAAAAGGGATGTATTAGTCAGAAGAAGGAGATCAGCAATGAAAGCACCCGAAAGAGATGAAAAAGGGAAAGTGGCAGCACCCATGCAAGCAAAAAGGAAGGCATCCCATCAGACCTAAATGAGAAGCTGGCCTCTCTGATAGGTAGAAATGGTCAAATCAGAAGCTGATACTGATATTCATTTAACTCCTAAAACACACACCCATCCCGCTGATTCCATGCCCACAAGGTAGCCTTCTGATAAATCTCACCGAGGAGAGACTCCAGGATTGGACTTAAAGAAGGCATCATCCACTCGTGGGTCGATTTTTGCAGAGTAAATTGCTTAAATTGCCCCCTCCTTTTCTACGTCAGAATTATCTTATATATCTTGTCAACCCTTGTAGTTTAAGTCTGCCTTCAGTTCTGGGACTGAACGTGGTGACGTTTTTTAGCCTGATGTAAAGCTGAGTGAGGGCTGATGCAGGACCACCGGGGGAATTCATCAATGTAAACACCACCCTAAGAGTCCCTAAAAAAGTTAGCCATTTGACATCTCTTTGCAGCTTCTCCACAACCCCAGGGGAAATGTATTTCAGAAAAGTCCCACCTTTTCCATCAGAAGCATCGACAGAAAGAATTTTTTAGTACTCGTAAATATGAATTATCTCCTTTATGTGCAGTATGGTAAGGAATGTCTTTTAATCTGAGCCTAACTGAATGAACAAATGAAAACAAGCCCCTCCCACTCTCTACCCACTCCAATTCCCTTAAACTTGAGGAAGCATTTGGTTATGCTCTAGGACTATACCAGCAGGGAAGGCTAAGTGATTTTGTAGCCTCTCTGTCTAAGTCAACTCAGCAGGTAAACTCACTGCTCTCCCCACTATGTGACGTATGACTCCAGGGATGAGCCAGGACCCGGCATCATGGATTTAAGAAAGCCTTCTTGACCAAAAGGGGAAGAGAGAAATAAGACAAAATAAACTTTCAGTGGCTGAGAGATTTCAAACAGAGTCAAGAGGTCATTCTGGAGGTTATTCTTATGTATTATATAGCTATCCCTTTTTAATTTATGGTGTATTGGAGTGGCTGGAGGGAAGTACCTGTAACTGTTGAACTGTATTCCAGTAACCTTGATTCTTGAAGATGTTTACATAACTATATGGCTTTTACAATGTGACCGTGAGATTGTGAAACCTTGTGGCCGACACTCCCTTTATCCAGGGTATGGACAGATGAGCAAAAAAATAAGGACAAAAAAAAAAAATAAATAATGGGGGAGGGGATAAAGGGTAAAAAAAATGGATAGATTGCAATGCTAGTGGTCAATGAGAGAGAGGGGTAAGGAGATTGGATATATGGGCTTTTTTCTTTTTTCTTTTTATTTCTTTTTCTGGAGTGATGCAAATGTAAAAATGATCATGGTGATGAATACACAACTATATGATGATATTTTGAGACATTGTATACTTTGGATGGACTGTATTGTGCATGAAGATACCACAATAAAAATATTTAAAAAAGAAAAAAGAAATGACCTACTCCCAGAGAAGTCAGTGAAAAAAAGTTGGAGAATAACAAGAGTAATGGCATAGTATTTAATGAGTGTTTACTTAGTTCCTGGTTCTGTGCACCAAATCTCAAAAACTAGATACCCTTATTATATATACTGTCTTTCCATTTTGCAGCCCTTAGTCACACAGCAGCCGAGGCAAAATTTTAACACAAGCAATCTGATTCATTGCCCATGAATTCACCGCTTAACGATACCACTGCTGATCCCAAGAGCCAAAGAGCAGCTTTCTACAGGAAAATGCTCTGTTCTTTATTGAACCCATGAATGCCATCTGGTAAAGGAAATGTGAAGTCATTATGCAAGTGATGTAAAAGGGGTTCCCTCCCCTCTGGACCTGAGGCACCATGGCTTCACAGGACCTGGGTCCCTATCCAAGTGACTCTGCTAAAGGAGCCTCAAATAGGCACTACCCAGGCACTTACACCATCGCCACCAAATTCTTGGGAAGTTTTCTGGTATGCATTTAAGATCTTAACTCTGGTTCTGTTCAGTAAGTGGCAAGCCGTCATATGGTTGGACATTTCCCAAAGACCCCTACATTCTTTGCAGCTTCTTCCAATGGCAGTTCAGTTGGGAAGTGGAACCTAAGAAGCTCTGTAAACCCCTTTAGGCACGGTGAAGTTCTACCAAAGACCAGTTTAGGTCCCCTTACCTATGGGGTATCTTCTTTTGTGTCAACTGTTGGGATCCTCCCAGGAGGCCACCTGCCCATGCTGTGTGCCTGTGTTTGGAAGTTTGAATTGTTTGGGCTCCTTAAGCAAATTGCAGTGGGATCTCTTTGGGTGAGGTTTATAATCCAGCTAGGAAATGTTTATTATGTTAGTTTGCATATCATACCATGCAGCTGGAGCTATCTGAAACAGCAAGCTCTAGAAGTCTCAAATAGCAGCAGGAACTTCCCTGGAGATGAGACAATAGGCCAAGGTAAACCATCCCCAGCGGTGATGAGGCAGAGCACGTTGCCGTATGAGAGTTAGTTGGTATACTACATTCAGATTTTCCATTGTCCCCAACCTCCATGCACCCCCTGCCCTTTCCCTGGAGTCATTTTCCTTCTCTATCCATTCTAAAAACCTGCAAATTTCTTAGTAACCTCTATTTTCTATTGGGTCAGTTTCTCCAATTTCTCACAGACAAAATAAAGCCTTCTACTCAGGACTGCCACTACCCCATTCATTGCTTTTATGTAATTAGGCAACAAGTGTCCCTTCCTCCAGGTAGACACCAGCACTGTTCCAGGCTCCATGGTGATCAGAGTGCAGTAGCAGAGCCTAGATTTCAGCCTCCACTTGACTTCTGGCTGAATGCCTTTGTGCAGGGCATGGCCTGAATCACCTTCCATGGCATTCCTGCAGTTAGGATCAAGTCCTAACATAACTAGTGCTGTCTACCCTGACACAACCAACTGACCTGACCTCTGCAGGTTTTGTGCACCACCCTGGAATGGCTACTTTCATTTGCTGGCTGCTAAAGCCTCAAGCATTGCATTGCTCAATTCAGGTACTTGAAAATGCTTATTTGGTAATATCCCTGGAACTGTCTATTTTGAAGACTATTGCATAATATTTAAGAGTGTGAGCTCTGAGAGTGTAAATCAGTGCAACCACTTTGCACAGAAATTTGGCAATTTGGCAGAAATCTAGAAGAGTTAAAGGCGTACATATACTCACACATTTATGGCCAATTGATTTTATTCGAGGGTGCCCAAGTCCATTCAAAGAGAAACAGTGGTCTCTTCAGAAAATGATGCTGAGAAAAATGTATAACCACACCCAAAAGAATGACGTTGAAGCCCTTCCCCACACCATATTTTAGAAATTAACTCAAAATGAATCAATAAGTAAATATGAGCTAAAATCACAAAACTCTTAAAAGAAAACATAGGGGTAAATCTTCATGACTTTGGACTTGGCAATGGATTCTTAATATGACACCAAAAACATGAGCAACAACAACAAAAAATAGATAAAATGGTCTCACTGAAATTTAAAAACTTTTATGTCTCAAAGGACACTATCAAGAAAGAAAAAAGAATTTACAGTATGGAAGAAAATATTGGAAGCCATATATCTGATAAGGTTTAATATCCAGAATACATAAAGAACTCCTAAAACTCAATGACAAAAAGACAACCCACTTTAAAAATGGACAAAGACTTGCTTTTCATTACCCCTTATGTGCATTCAAAAAAAAAAATGGACAAAGAACTTGAATAGACATTTCTCCAAAGAAGATATACAAATGGGCAATAAACACATGAAAAGATGATCAACATCATTAGTCATCTGGGAACACACATCAAAACACAAGGAGATAGCACTTCACAGCCTCTGGGAGGGCTAGAATTAAAAAGTCAGAGAAGTGTTAGCAGGGATGTGGAGAAATTGCACTGCTGGTGAGAGTGTAAAATGGCACTGCTGCTGTAGAAAAGAGTTTGGCAGCTTCTCAAAAAGTTGCACATAGGATCACCATATAATTGAGCTATTCCATTCCTAGGTATATACCCAAAAGAACTGAAAATGAGACTCAAATAAATACTTGTACACCAGTGTTCATAGCAGCATTATTGACAATTGCCAATAGGTGGAAACAACCCATGAATGAATGGATAAACAAAATGTGGTAAATATATACAATGGAATATTATTCAACAATAGAAAGGAATGAAGTTCTAATATATGCTACAATATGGGTGAACTTGAAAATATTATGGTAAGTGAAAGAAGCCAGATACAAAATAGCAAATGTTGTATGCTTCCACTTTTATGAAATATGGAAAATGAACAAATTCAGAGAGACAGGAAATAGATTACAGGTTACCAGGGGTTGGGAGGAGGAGGAAATGAGGAATTATTGGTTAAAGGATCGAGATTCTGTGATGAAAAAGTTTTGGTAATGGATGGTGATAATAGCTGCACAATATTGTAAATATAATTAATGCCATGGAATTGTACACTTAGGAATGGTTAAAATGGCAAATTATATGTTTCATTTATATTTCATTACTGCATGTAAAATTAAAGAACCAAAATAAAATTTAAAAGAACAATTTTTTGTAAAATAATATATGTACTATAACCTAACAATTGCACTTCTAGGTGGAAACTGTTAAATATCTACCTAAGGAGACAGGTACACAAATGCCAATTGCAATAGTGTTGGTAAGAACAAAATTAAGTGTTTTGAAACAATTTAATGTTCATTTACAGAGCAATGGAGAAATAAACTATGGCATATTTCTGTAATGGAAACTATATTGCAGCAAAAGACTACATATATCAACATGGATGTATCTCAAAAATATATTGAGTGAGAGGAAAAGGCCACCTATGAGTAGAGAAGGGTACAAACTCTATTATTCCTTTTATTTAAAGTTTTAAAGCACCCACAATAGTATAAATTGCTTAAGAATGCAAACTTATGTTTAAAAATATAAAAACAAGCATGGGTCCTTGGGTTTATAAACAACCAATTCAGAATGGTGGTTATCTTGGGATGGATGAGGAAGAGAAGACGGGAGACATATAGAATTGAAAGACTACAAAGGCCACTTAACTGAATCTATAATATTTTACTTCTTTAAAAGCATTGAAAAGATTTAATGCACATATAAAAAGTTAATGCTTTGGGGAATTGGGTATATAGAGGTTTGCTATGGTCACCTCTATACTTGTTGGTATGGTTGAAACACTTCATAATACATTTTTTTTTTCTCTTTGCAAAACAGGACCTCTAACACCTGACAGCGGGTGTTTGACTCTGCACTGCCTCAGTTACTGGCAGTGGCATCCCCGGCAAGTTATCTAGACTCTCAGCTACCTCACCTGTAAAAGGAGGATATAATTCCATCTACGTGATGGGGTGGTTGTGACGATTAAATGAAATAATCCGTGTAAAATACTTTGCACAGTTCTGAGCAAAATAAAAGCTGCTACTCATTTCACCTGCTTTCATAAATCAATAGCAACTCATGAGTCACTCAACAAACATCTGTTAAACAACTGTTTGGCGCCATGGTTACCGCTGTGAATTGCCCCCAGGCTGGTAGAAGAGGCAGTGGGGGCAGTGCTGCAATAGAGCTAAATCCTAGGTGGGGAGGAGGTCAATGCTCATGGATTTAATTCTGCTTGTGTGAAGACTGAACATATTCCTATTTCTCTTCCTGCATTTGACATTCACCATAATAAAATCTCTTGCTTCAGGTATCTATTTCTGCAGAACAATCCACCCCAAAATTTAATGGCTTCGAACAATTGATTATTTGCTCATCAGGGACAGTTTGTTTCTGCTCCACATACTGTTGGCTGGGAGATCCGACTGGGGCTGGAAGATCCAAGTTTGCCTCACTCTTATGTCTGGCAGCTTAGCTGCTCTGGCCAGAACAGCTGGGGCTGGCCCAGACTTTTATTTCCGTCTGCGTGTGGTTTCTCTAGCAGGGGCACTGGGCCTCTTCACAGACTGGCTCAGGCCTGGGAAAGGACGAGAGCTGGAGTTCCAACACTCTCCCAGCCTAGGTCCAGACTTAGCATGGCCTCACTTGTGCTGTCTTCTTAGTAGAAGGGTCCCAGGCCAGCCCCATTCAAGGTAAAGGGGTAAAGAGCAGCAGAAATGGGAGGAGCAGCAGAGAATTTGCAGACATCTTTATCCCACCAAATCTAGTCTTTCATATTCCAATTTACAGCTAGGTGGTACCTAACTGATGAGAGGCTGCGACTGCCTTAGGAATCAATGATGTGGAATGCAGCATGTTATCATTTTTGTGTGCACAAAAAGTGACACAGTGAAAAAAACCCAGAGTTCAAATCCTCATTTCAGTATGTACTATGCAATCCATGGGCAAGTTATTTAATCTCTTCTTGTCACGTTTTCCTCATTTGTAAAATAAGGGGCAGTAAGGTTTTTACTTTGCAGAGCTATTAATTTGGGGGGGTGCATGGACCTAGAATCCAGCTGGGGGCTCCAGCACGGCAGATGAGCATTCTCCCACGGAACCACCCGAGCACGGGCTACAAAGTTATTCTGAGAATTGAAGAGGATGTGTGGAAAGTGCTGGCACCTGGCAGGGGAGATTATTGACGCGGCCGCGATACCGTTGTCTTTACTAGGCTTCTTGCTCTTCTTCCTAAATAAGGTAATATTACAGGTTCATTTCTTCTGTCTGTCATGGAAAATCCCAATAGACCTCTAGTACTGCCTGCCTTTCCCTGAAAACCTCACCACTTATGCCATGGGGTTGGGACATGGCTTTGTGAATGTATTCAGCCTCTTGGAAAGTAATTTAGTAATCATTAACAAGATTCATTAAAAAAAAAAAAGTTCATATCCTTTTACCCAATAAGCAGATTTCCAGAAAAGTATCCCAAGGGAACTGATTCAAAAGAAAAGTAAAATATTTATACACCAAGTTTTTTATTACCAATTTCCCCTGAGCAGCTAAAAATAGAGTAAGAGCTTCAATTGTCCAATAGTAAGGGAGTGGTTAGTCAAATTATGTCACAAATAAATACCTGCTAGAATACTGCGCAATTCCTAAAATGACCATTATTATTACTATGTAGAGGCATGGAAAATATTTTCTTAATAAAAAGCTAAGTGACAAATTCAGAATTCCAGTATGTCTCTCCATGAACATGGATCAGAGTTAGACATGAAAAAAATGGTTTCATTGTTTGGGAGGCGGGTTTGAAAGTGGTTTTTTTTTTTTCTTTAAGAATATTCTTTTAGTGATGTTTTCAATTGAAATCAGAAGAAAATCTTTAGGTCAGGTGATACTAAAAAAATTATTTATTAAAAAGGAAAGAAAAACCAATAATAAATACCAGGGAATGAATTACTGAGTTTTCACAGATGCAAATGCTCAGGCTTCCCCCTGGAGATTCTAATTCTGAGGGTTCTAAGTGGGACCTGGTTATCTATCCTTTTCAGAGCTCCACGGTGATTCTGGCACACACCTGAATGAGACTCACCGAGCTAGTCACTGCTCATTATCCTTTCAAATAACCTAGCAAGCACACAGTCCAATCAGGAATAGTAATACAAGGGAAAGATATAATTATAAATTTTTTTCCCTAAAATAGGTTCCTGCTCCTCAACCTTTTATATTTCCATTTGTTTACTTGCACTCTGACAGATCTGTGGCCTTTGTACAAGATCCAGGACACAGAAAAGACAGATTTTGATAAACACTTGTGTTTCCGTACAATCTAAGGAGAAAAATATAGAAAAAGAGTTGATGCCCTCGGATTTAGCAGGAAGAATAATAGAAACAGGAAAAATGTCTCCAGATCGGTCAAAAGACACTGATTGGAATTACAAGGACATTCTCCCACTGCGACCAGCTGTGGCCCTGTCCTGAGGAGTAATCTTGTGAGATTTAATATGCATATTTGCCATTTCTTTTTAATAATGCTGGCATTAACCCATAGGGAACTGTAAAACTGAAGAGTAGAAACAGAAAAAGCCAAATAGAATCTTGATCAAGCCAGCTTAGCTTCCACGGCATATAGTGAAGGAGACAGTAGATTCTTTGGAAGTCCTGGGGTTCATGAGTTTTTGTGATGACTGTGTTTCCTGAGACCAACATTTCCCAAAGTGTGTCCTTTGTAAAAAGTAGTTCCTCAGAAGACTGGAAGGTTTTGCTTGAGAAGGGGTTCCATGATGAAGTAAGTTTGGAATGCAGGATTCACCCAAGATAAAGAGGTTTCCTTGCAGAACTTCCCAAGGCCTTTGTGAACCCCTAAAACAAAAATATAGTATGAAATATGAAAACTTCTCTTCATCCATGGTATATATTTTACAAAACATATATCTATATGGTTTCCAGTCAGAGCTAAATAATGTCAATTGTTAAAGGAGGGGAAAATTAATACTGGGTAGTACAGCCTTCAGTTTACATGACTTAATTTTGGTTCTTCACCTAGGGAAAATTAACTTCCGTATTGTTTTGGTTTGCTAAAGCTGCTGGAACACAGTATACCAGAAATGGATTGGCTTTTGTAAAGGGGATTTTAAGTTACAAGTTACAATTCTAAGGCCGTGAAAATGTCCAAATTAAGGCACCAACAAGAGGATACCTTCTCGAAGGAAAGGCAGCATTTGGGTTCCACTGTCACATGGGAAGACATGGTGCCGTCTCCTGGCCCTCCTGGGTTTGTTTCAAACAGCTCTCAGCTCCTATTTCAGGGGCTTTCTCGCTACAAGTCTGTGGGTCCTCACTTAGCTTTTCCCCAGCAAACTCGCTTTCACCTCTTAGCATCTCCAAATGTGTGTCTGTCTGCTCTCTGTATCAACTCTCCAACATCTCTGCTTTCTCCAAAATGTCTCCCTTTTAAAGGATTCCAGTAAACTAATTAAGACCCACCTTGAATGAGTGGGCTACATCACCATGGACACAATCTAATCAAGAGGTCCCACCCTACAATGGGTCTGTCCCCACAAGATTGGATTAGGATTAGCAGCAGAGCATGGTTTTTCTGGGGTACACAACAGTTTCAAACCAGCACACACATATACCTTTAGAACAAATGAGAAAGTTCACTAAAGTTTCTGGAGATAAAGTCCTTCCCCCCCTCCTTCCCACACCCCATCCCCCGAAAAGCTTTCCTGTACGGTACACTAATAGCAAATAATTTGAAATTGTAATTGAGAAAATACCATTTAAAATGGGACCAAAACTTACAAGGTATCTAAGAATAAGTCTAATAAATATGGTCAGACCTTTTATGAAGAAAATATAAAACCTTAATTAAAAGACATAAAAGAATTCCTAAACAAATGAAGCAATTATAGACCAGGTTCATGGATGAGAAGACTTAATGTGGTAAAGCTGTAACAGTCTCCATCTTGAACTTCCTTTGCTTCCTAATTAAGGCTTATCTCTCTTCTCATCCTTTCATGCTCATTTCTTGTAAATGCCCCCAAATAAGGAAAGTATCAGTTCTTACATCATCAGAACATCTTTTATCTGTCCTAGCAAGCCTCTACTGAGACACCTTTTGGAGCTTTATCTAAAGATCTCCAGTAATGATGGTGTAAGATTTGTAAGGTTTCCAGCAAAGGGCAAAAACCATCCAAAGCATAGTTGTGTAGAGTCAGATTCTCTGAAGGGCACATGGAATTTGTGCTTCCAACTCCTAGGTATGTCTCTGGATATCTTAGCTAGAAAGGGCTTTCATTATACTCAAAATTGCCCAATTTAATTTTACTCAATGTAAATGTAAACCAATTACATATAAATTGAAGTAGTTTACTGGCTCAGGATAATTCTCCCAGCATCCGCATTTGTGCAACATCTTCTAATGAAAGACTCAACCCTGAGCCATGGG
>PVIY010033721.1:0-17267 GCA_004026745.1 Myrmecophaga tridactyla | reverse complement strand
AGTCACTCTTGTACTTTCATGGATTGAGTATATAAGCCAATAGAGGTTTCCTTTTTTGCTTAAATTAATTCAGCATGGCTTTCTGTCTCTTGCAACCAAAGAATCCTTACAATAACCGAGAAAGGATCAAATCAGGTTGAGGTTTCCAGGCTTGGATTTCCCAGGGGGCTTACACCGCCTATCTGGTAATACAGTCAGAGATAATTCAGGGAAGCAGAACCACCATGAGTTATGGGATAAGGGATTATCTCCTATATGAGAGAATCTGGGGAAGTGAAGGTCCTAGAAGAAAATTGGGGGATCAGAGACAGGTTCACCTTCGAATCATTCTAAGCAAGCATCCAACCCCCTAAATGGGGAGGCAAAGATAAGATCAGTAGGAAGCTATGCTCTGTGTAGCTATCACCTTTGCAGATCACTGTCGGGTATGCAGTGATGAGCCAGTGGCCCTGTGGTCACTAAGATAAATTGTCGGTAAGAAGAGGTGGATAAGGAGCAGAGAAGAGCTAGGACAAGCTGGGACCATGGACACCTCTGTATCTGTCTGTTGCCACTTCTAACCACAGTACCCTTCAGAGGGTAATAGCCATGGTGTCATTTCCACCTTCCAAATCTCATGCAGATTTCTCTTTCAGCCAACTCCTACCTGGAACAATATAGAGAAGGGGATTCTGGCAGATGTAGTTCTCAACGTATTCAAGGTAACACACTACAAATTAGTGCACTGCCCAAACTTTTACCCAGGCAGCCACACATCGAGAACCTCATCACCTAATTCTCCAGTAAAGAGCCAGGTGTTACACATACTTGATTTGTCCAGGTATTCTGCAGTAGTCTGACCCTGAACAATTTGTTGCTCTTTTTATGGGGCAATTGTTTTCATATCCTTTCACACTCCCAATCTCTGAAAATCTCTTAACTGTACCTAAAAGCCCTGGATCGTCCTTCCAAACCTGTGGTTCAGCTCTGCCACAATTTTTAGGACCAATTCTAACTTTAGGAAGGAAAATTAAGGATGTTTAGCCTCATGTTTGGGGACTTAGTGCAAAATTAAGTTTGCTCTTAGTCAGCTTTGATTTTTGCTTCCGTTCTATGTTATACTGGCTGGCTTCTACTTGTCTCTCTGAGTTAAAAGTGCTATTTGATTCTCTGCTGAACATTCCCTCCAGTCCTTCCAGGACTAAGTCCCTACCTTGCTTTGCCTATCCTTAGACCCACCCCAGCCCTGACTCTGAACTCCAGCCAGGACCAACTGCCCTGCAATCGCCAAACATCTTTTCTTTTATTAGTGCCTAGCTGTTTGATTTCTGTTTACAGCAAACCCACGACATGCTTGCGCAATATTTTTCCAAGCCATTTTGAATCCCTGCAATATTTGTACAGATAAATCTTTTTCTCAAGAATCGAAGGTGCTTCTTGTGCATAGCCTCACAGCACATATTAACCCCCTTTTCAACTTTTGCTCAAGTTTGACTTTCCCTTTATGACCAGCTTTGTGCCACACTTAAACAGCCTCCTAACTTTCTTTTGTGAAGACTACAAGTGGACCTGTGCATCCATCAAACCTAGCACTGCTGAATTTGACACTCAATTATTTCATTTCCTGATTGAATTACTCTTCAGTTTGATCAGCAGTTCATCTTTCTTTCCAAAGGAAAAAAAATCGTGTTTATTGTTATTTTTCAATCACCTAAGGAAAGTTTCTTCACATCTTACTGTGAGCAAAGAGCCATAAAATCACGAGATGGGAAACTTGTCATTCACTCTACAAGCTCCTACATGCTTAGATGTTTATAATATCTGTCCTGGCAAATGTCAAATGACCGCATGTTGTGGACCTTTGGGATCACTCACAAATACTTTGAATGGTGACTGTGGTGTCCAAGAATGCCAAGGGTGTTAGTCTAATACCTGCTCTGTTGCTACCCTCCATCCACCTCTTATTATACCTACCTGATGACCCCGAAGTCTCCTATTTTACTAAACAACTGCCAATCATCACTTGTCTTGCTCCCCATATTCCCATTCTGCCTGCCAAACTGGCCTGCCTCCCAGCACCCGCCCCCGTGGGCTGCCTTCCCAGGGCACACACCCCACCTTCATAGGTGGGTCAAGTGCTAGTTCACCTCCCCTCCCGGTGTGCCTTGTTTCTAGAAGGCTCTGGACCACATTGGACCATGTTGGCTATGAGGACCATAACTCATGACACAGTGAGCACCAGAGATATTCACTCGTGGAAATAGACACTTCTGCTTGCTCCAGGGAGATACAGCAAGAGAAGAGAACTGCATCTGTGAGATAATCTCAGCTCATTCGATCATCTCATAGGAGTTATCCCAAACGCCACCAATTCCGGCAAGAATATTATTCTAGCCATCATATTAGGCTTTAGTGCAAATGTATGAACCAGTGGCACTTTTATATGCTTTTTAGTAGAGTACATTTAAATCCGTTTTATAGAAGTTGGAACAGCCCATTGTCATTGTTTTAGGTGATTACTGACTTTATAATCTTTCCTCTTATGACACATTTTTGACCATATCTGTGGCTTATTTAGTGCAGAGACTTTGGTCAGGAGCAGTGTTCCATTTTAATAGTATTCCTATGAAAAAATGCAATATATTTTTCAATTCGATGAGTATTTTAAATTTTAAATGATCCACTCCACCAATAAGCACGATGTGAGTTCTGCCTCTGATTTTTTAACTTTTTCATTGCTTGTTTTTTTTTTTTAACTTTGTTGTAAAATACAATATACATACAAAGCAAAGAAAGAAAAAAGCAATAATTTTCAAAGCACTCTTCAACAAATAGTTTCAAGACAGATCCCAGAGTTTGTCATGGACTACTATTCCATCATCTCAGATTTTCCATTCTAGCTGCTCCAGAATATAGAAGGCTAGAAGGAATAAACATCTTTTTATTATCACAATAGACTTTTTTTTCTTTTTGTGAAAACACACATACAAAAATGCAATAAATTTCAAAGCACAGCAAAACAGTTGTAGAACAGATTTCAGAGTTTGGTATAGGTTATAATTGCACAATTTTAGGTTTTTACTTCTAGCTGCTCTGAGATACTGAAGACTAAAAGAAATATCAGTTTAATGATTCAGCAATCATATTCATTTGATAAACCCTACCTTCTCTGTATAACGCCACTATCACCCTTGATCTTTCTATCCCACCCTTTAGGGGTATTTAGGGTATGGCCACTCTCATTTTTTCAGATTGGAAGGGGCTGCCACTAATATGGGGTAAGGCGATGGAACTAGCTGATGTTCTAGAAAGGCTGGGCCCTCTAGGTTTTAGGACTTATCTGGTCCAGAGACCCATCTGGAGGTTGTAGGTTTCTGGAAAGTTACCCTAGTGCATGGAACCTTTGTAGAATCTAGGTGTTCTTTAGGATTGGCTGGAATGGTTTGGGTTGGGGTTTGGCAAGTTATGATAGGTAGCAACATCTACATAAGAGTGACCTCCAGAGTAGCCTCTCGACTCTATTTGAACTCTCTCAGCCACTGATACTTTATTAGTTACACTTCTTTTCCCCCTTTTGGTCAGACCAGACTCATCCCTGGGAGTCATCTCCATGTCACCAGGGAGACTTTCACCCCTGAATGTCATGTCCTATGTAGGGGGGAGGGCAGTGATTTCACTTACAGAGCTGGGCTTAGAGAATGAACCTCTGATATTTGCATCGAGATTGTGTATATGTGTGTGTGTGAGATGCAGAGAATAGTGTGGGATGCTTTGGGCCTGAGACTACATGAAATGGATATGATTTTTGGAGGAGCAACTCTGTTACAGGACTGATAACTGGGACAAATCTCCCAACTGGTGGAAAAAAAAAAAAGGAAAAAAAAGGAGATCCTTGGAGCCACCTTTGGCTTCCCCTAGCTGTCCTCCTATGGAATTTCAGCTCATTCCTACTTTTACTCTGGACAAAATTGAGTCATTTCTTGTTTCGCTAGCCCCACTTTGGCCAGAAGCCTCAGCTCCTCCAAGCGCCCCAGCCAGACCTGCCCAGGAGGCACAGACAGATAGGGCCACCAGAGCATTGCTGTCCTGTGACAGCCACGAGCCGCACGCAGCAGCTGGGCACTCGAAAGGTGGCTAATTTTCACTGTGATGTGCTGGAAACAAATTCACACCAGATTTATGGACTTAATACAGAAAAAAGAATGTAAACCATCTCAGTAATGTTTTTCATGATCTTTGGAATACACCGGGTTAAAGAAAATACATTATTAATATTACTTTCACCCATTTATTTTTGCTTTTTAAAAATGTGACCTCTATGGTGGTGGAGTTGTGCAGGGAGGGTAGAGTTTAGCGGACGGGTATGATTGCTGAATCATTATGTTGATGTTTCTTTCGGTCTCTAGTATCTTGGAGCAGCTAGAAATAGAGGTCTGAAGTTGTGGACTTACGACCCATGCCAGGCTCTGGAATCTGTTCTACAACTAATTGTTGCACTGTGCTTTGAGGTTTATTGCATTTTTGTGTATGTGTTGTTTTTCACAGAAAAGGAAAAAAAAGACAATTGTGATGATAAAAAAATATTTATTCCTTCTAGCCTCCAGTGTTCTGGAGCAGCTAGAAGGGAAAATCTGAGATGGTGATATGGTAGCCCATGACAGACTCTGGGATCTGTCCTGTAACTACTTGCTGAAGAGTGCTTTGAAAACTGTTTTTTTCTTTCTTCACTTTGTGAATATGTTACACATATTATTTTATTATACGATTAAAAAAAGTTTTAAAAAATGTGACTTCTAAAGATGTTTAAATAGCCTATGTGGCTGACATTGTAATTCTGTTTGTCAGTGTGTTATAGAGATTTGCATGCGGCTTGTCAAACTGCAGTTTCACTGTGAATTCCACTGGGCTGGCCCAGGCTTGGTGCTTCCAGGCTTTATCTCTGGTTCCCGCAGAAGACCCAGCCCTGACCTACCCTGAACCTGTCTGGCTTGGGTTCTGGTATTCTGCCTTAAGGGTTTCAAACTTAAGTTTGATGATCTCCAGGCCATCTTTAAGAAAAAGAACACAAAATTAGGCATAGGGCTTTGGAGCAATCAGTACAAGGGAGGGGCCTGAAGCTTAGGCATCATTAGCTTCATGGTGAATCTACTTTTGCCCCCTTAGCCCCAAATCATACCTAGGGTGGCTCTTTTCCCCAGCCTCCACCCTGCCAGGGCTCCTGCTCTCCACAGACCTCTCATTAGTTCCTAAGACAACATCCAAAGCGGCCACACTGTCCTTAACCCAGACAAGCAGGTCCCTCAACAGGCCTTGAGCTTTGGAGACCTCACATATCACAAGCACAACATTAAAGAATGGAAAGATGCTGCGTTTGGAATCTGGCACTCAGTGCTGGCACAGAGCAACCCATGACCCTAAATATCTGTTCTTGCAACTTACACGGTTCTGTTCATGGAAGCCCTAAGGAATTGCCTCTCCACATTTCTAGCCTGGTGTCCTTGAAACAAAAAAGGACTGAATCCAATTGCAATGAAGAATTTGTAAGTTGTGCTGCTGCTAATGTAGAGATAGACACCGCTTCAGAGTACAGGGAGGAGGAAGCACTTAAGAAAAAAAGACAAATTAATTAACTTGTCAACTCCATCCTGTCAGATGGCGAGAAGATGATAGCTTCTTGCATAACAAAGCATCATTTCCCAGTGGTCCCTGTATCGGCATATACAGAAGTTACACGTGACAACTGAGGAGTATTTTGTAACATTAAAAAAATCATATTACTCTTAGATTTATATATTTAGGTCCAGATACAAATGTCATGAAACATCAGATGAACTGGCAACTAGATGCACATTCAATGTTGGAACTAGAATTTCTATTAAAATATTAATGACAATTAAAATTTCCAAGAATTGAAATACAAACTCCAGTTTTATTTAAATAGTTTTTAAAAGAATACAAAAGTCGAGACCATCACAGAGATAGAGAATACCATAATGGAGCTCAGAAAAGAAAAACACTGAAATAGGAAAGTCTGCTTAATTTCTCAAAAATGGAGAATGAAAGCGAGCAGACTTCTGTGAGTATGACCCACATAAAATGCTCAGGCAGGACTTCACAAATTTATTATTTAATAAAAACGAAATTGCTAATCCAATGAAAATGAACAATAAATTATCTTTAAATTCACAATTTGAAAAGAATGAAATCCCTGCAACTTCAAACCCTTCACTCGATGAAGACTCAATTATTGATCAAAAACAATGGGAACAACAACAAAAAAGGACTATTCGTAACAAATTCATAACTCAGAAAACCAAATGCAACACTGAGCGCTCCATTGTATATTTGATCTCTCCATTGTATATTGTGATCATTAATGTATTAAATGATCACAATATACAATGGAGAGATCAAATATAATATAATTAAATGTATAAATAATACATTAAATGTATTAAATGATTTTACATTTAATAATGGCCTGTCCATTAGCATATGAAGAAAATTGCATTTATAAAAGCGGCAATTGAACGTGAAAACCTAAAACCTCTGGAGCTTTAGTTAGCTTATTGGATAGTGATCCTGAAAAATGTCTGTCACATCCTTCTGGCAGAGTAAATATGTTTCTAGCAAAATCCAATCCACTTCAAATTAATTATCACAATTGTCTATTACCTAAACGTGGGAGGAAATTTAGTATTTAATTTTACACCAAAATTATTGTAGATGGACAAAGATATTGTAGAACCTTTTTTATATCCTAAATACAAAGTATTTTGTTACCACTGTGACAGGGTTTTACAACTGCTCTTTAAGATCAGCTTTGGCCAATTAAGCTACAGCATGTAGGTGCTTAATTTTTTTGAAAAAATGAACTATCACTTGCATAAAAAAGGAAGCAATTATTAGTACTAAATTTTAAAGACTGAATGAAAAGCAAACAATAAATAGTACTCAACAAAGACAAATGATGTGCCTATATGATGCCTAACATTCTTATGAAGTAATACTAATATACAATATTTAATCAAGCATAATGATACTTTTGTGGCAATCACAGCTCAATATTTACAGAAAACAATGGAAATTTTCTAGGTTTCATAGAAATTATTTCAAAAAATATGATGCAAGAATGTTCACCAGGTGGTACAGATAAAAATAATGTATTAAATGATCACAATATACAAGGAGAGCTCAAAATGAGATTATCAATTTAATGGGTTCTAAAGTGAGAGAAGGGATCATATATAACACATTTAGAAGTAATTCTCCACTCAGTTCTCAACTTAACTAGATTATATTATGGCCAAACTTCACATAAAACAGCTAACGTATATTATGCATATTGTTGAGCTACTAGAAGAAACAATGAAATGAAACTTATAAATATTTCACTGGTTCTACATCTGATACAATAATTACACTCAGTTATCTTTGCTATTTTGCTGGCTTTCCTCATAAAAAAATCAATCACCTCTCTATGAAAGTGTTTTGATTTTGTTGTTACGAAAATATATTTGTTCTGTTATGCAGCTCTATTTGTTAAAGTTGGAAGTTAGAACATATTTTATTGTAGTTTGCTCGCTTGAGTTTGAACTTTTAATTATTTAAGCATATGGTATGTGGATCTCTATTTGTATTCTTTCTCTGGTCCTAACAAATGTTCTGAGTGGGCCTGATTCCACCCACCAGACCTGATTTTCCCAGATAGTAAGCCTCCCTTCAATGGGCCCCTTTTGAGTCTCACATTCTTCAGAAGCCCAACTTACAGCCACATCAGCTTGCCAAGTCCTGGCCATGCCAACTCCCAGCTCCTTCCTCAGTGTGCCCTGTCAGTGTTGAACAGGTGTCAGGATCAAGTGTTCATGGGTAACTATGGTACAAATGTCAAAAGTGTCAAACAAACTAAGCCAAGCATGTGTGAGAGGCAGGCTTAAGATGAACGCAGAATACAAGAATACTTTTGCCAGCTTATGAAATGGCCCCCATTCTCTTCTCCCACTCTCCAGAGCTCAGACAACCAATATTTGGTAAGCAGTTGAGAATTGTGAGTACCAGCCCTGTGGGAAGTGAAAGAGATTTAAATGGTTTTATACTAATCTTGCTTACTCAAAGCCTAGAACACTTAAATGTCTACGTGAACTCATGGCTGTGCAGAGTTCTTAGTTTTTCAAATTATTGATCAGCTATACGAATTAGACCTTCACCTTTCACCTACCTCCCAGCCACTGAGCTGTCTTCCACATATATCAGCTACTCTGTACTGTGGAGTGTAAGCTCATTTCAATTTTTAGAGAAGTACATCTACTGGTACAAAAATAAAAACGGAGTTCATGTAGATGGCAACATTCTGAGCTCAATCTAATAGTTTAGAGCTCCTCATGGTTTGTACCACTGCTCCATTACATTAGTACAGAGCCTTATGAGCAGCTGTGAAGACAAGTATTTAGTGGCAAGCTGTGTCCACATTCAGAGACGTGGATGTCCAGTGAAGCCCAAAATCTGCTGGGCAGGATTTCCCTCAGAAATCCCCCACTTATGAAGAGTGAGTGGGAAGGCATTTACCAAAGACAGACTGGAAGAATGGAAGAAGAAAAAAATAATACTAATACTGAAGCCTGCTGTCTTAGTTTGCCAGGGCTGCTGTAAAATAGTACAGACTAGCAGGCTTAAACGATAGGAATTGATGGTCTCACAGTTTGGGAGGCTAGATGTACAAAATCAAGGCGTCAACAGGCTCAAGCTTTATCTGAAGTCCACAAAGTTCTGGTGACAGCTTGCTGGCAATCCACAACCCCATCTCTACCTCTGTCACATGGCCTTGATTCTCCTGTCTGTCCAAATTTCCTCTGCTTATGAAGACTCCAGCCACATTGAATTAAGACCCACTCTGATTCAAAGATCCTGTTTACAAATGCTTCACCACAGGGGCAGGAAGTAGGTCTTGAATATGTCTTTATGGGGGGACATAATTCAATTCACAGCACTAGCAAGATGGGCTGGTACCTTATTCATTTCACGGCCCATGGTCAGTGAAATAATTGTTTCTGTTCCTTTTATAATGACATGATTTCTTATTATTACATAAGTGACTATGTATTTCACAAACTACAGAAATTACAGATCACCAAAATAATATACAGATAACTGAAGATGAGCAAAGTAAAATATAATAAAACAAAAATCATCTATAAATCTGCCCATATTAATCACTGCCGAATACTCGTGTATTTCCTTCCAGTCTTGTGTGTGTATGTTTTAATAAAAATGAGATCATGTTGTGAATACGATTTGATAACCTGACTTTTAAACTATAATATCATGAGTGGCTTTCCATGACATTGGTTTTTCTGCTATATCATCTTTTTATTCTCGTTGAGAATAAATTCCCCATAAATGGGAGCTGCTTTTATGTGCCATGCTCTATGCTAGGCACCTCACTTACGCTATGCCACTTAATCATTTCTAGGACTCTGGAAATATTTTTATTCCCCATTTCACAGATGAGGAAATGAAGTCTCAGAGAGATTGAGTACCTTAAAATATGTCACAGAGTTATTAAGCGGCAGAGTTGATTGGAGCTCAGTTCTCTCTTGTGTGAAAATTCAGGTTTTTCTGCATGTCATATCACTGTACACAAAATGTTTTGCTGTTCATGCACCATTGAGAGTGATATCTGTATAATTTTCCTCTTTAGTTGTACAGTAATACGGAAGGCAGAATGTCTTTCCTTGAGGCTGGAAGAAAAGTGTATCATACATTTTAAATTATTTTAGAACAAGTGCATGAGATGTGTCACTGACTTTGGTTATTTATTTGTATGTTTTATTATTCAAGGTGTATGCACTTTTAATAAGCAGAATATATATTTTTATGTTTAAAACGTTTTATTTCTGAAACAGCAGTTGATTAAAATAGTATATAGTTGAAATTAAGAGAAAAGTGGAAAATGTAACAGAATATAATAAATTTATTACATGATGCCCTCTTCAAAAAAAAATTCAGGTTTTTAATCAATATAAGACTGGTTATAAGGATCACTGATTCTTCTAATAATCTTTTAGATAAAAGCATGGATAGATCAATAAGTAGTGGATAGAAGTCAATTGATGATCAAAAGATATAAAGAAACTAACGTTTCAGAGTATAATCAAACAAATCATCATATGGCACAGAGGTGAAGGTGAGGATGAGAGTAAGGTCAGAGGAAATGATGTGGAGAGTACGCTTTTCATTCTTTTCCTGTAAGAGCAGTGAACATCTCTGAAAAGTCCAATCTGTCCTCTGTTTTCCTTTCACCATGATAACCAATTGCTCTTCAGTCACCCTGGGTGGCTCTCCTTCCTGCTCTCACTGGCCGGCTGCAGATGTTCCCTGAGGAAGACCAAACTGTTTTCTCCATTTTCTCCCTCGGGTTTCTAAGGGCTCTGGATATCCTACCTCTTTTCATTAGCTGATTTTCATATCAACGTCCAGCTCTGTCCTTTAAGCAGACCTATGATTCTGCAGCTCCAAATGGCTGTACATTGCTGTGTCTGCCTAGCCCAGTCATCCGAAAGTCAAGATGTACAGCTCTACTCTCCTCACCAAAACTCGTTCTCCTTCTTCATCCTTCAATAGTTCTGTTAGTGGCATTTTTATTCTCCCACTCTCCCAGTCTTTAATAGCAGGCTCAACTTCGATTTCTCCTTTTCCCTAGCCTCCTTCTAAGCAGCCCCTTTCCACCATACCTTGCTGAGAGAAGTAAGCCCTGGCAGTTTCTTGAGCATAAATTGAAGAACAGAAGTAGGTGTAAGCCTTGGGTGACATGTCCCAATAGACTTCCATTCCAGGTGTATCTGATCCACCACACGAAAGGAAGAGAAAATGTGATGACTATATTTTGTTTTGGCCAGCCCAGTCGTCCCCTCTCCTAGTAGCAGAATCATCCCTTCATTTGGGGAAAATATTCCTGTCCCATCATCAGTTCATGTTTTTCAGGTGGGGCAGATTCACTTGGCAGCTCCAGAAGGAGTAAATGGATCAGGACACCTAGGGGACTCAGCCTAGGCCAATGGAACACACTTCATGGACTTCTGCTGAAAACAATGGGAATAAACAGTCCCGTTCCTAGTTGGTGAAGGAAAAGTATGAAGCTGCTGATGGCCATTTTTGTCATAACTTGGGGGGAAACTGAGCATGAAGCCCAAACAATCAAGCTGAATGATTAATGGCACCTATGAATACCTGGATCCAATTGCATCTAAAGCCAAACAACCCCTAGACTTACTTCTCAGCTAAGTGAACGAGGAATTTCTTCTTTTCTGCTTTTGAGTTTAATTATCATCATTTGCAACTGAAATAGACCTGTAATAATCACAGGGCTCTTCACAAATATTCTGCTTCCATCTTTCCAGGTACATGATAGGAGTGTCCTTTCACATCCCCGCTGATGTTAGTATGGTCATATGACCTGCTCTGACCAATGAAATGTGAGCATTTTAAGAGCCAGTGCAGAATCTACCACTTCTTTTCATGGCAACCAGCAGTTCTCTAGTGTCTCCTCCATCAGCCGGGATGCAGAGTGAGTCTAATGTTCCCAGCGGATTTGCTAGGGTCATGTAGCAAGAGCTGGAAATGTATTTTTATTTTTTTAAGCTGCTGGGATTTGGAGGATTTTTGTTACCACAGCATAACCTAGACCATCCTGACCAATACACATATTGACTAATTTAGAGACAGAGGAGATCATTGCTTTCTTAATCTGTTTCTCATTTAAAAATCAACTGCAGACAATCAGATATTTTTTAAGGCCCTATGGGTAATTCCATGTAAAGGCTTCTGATGGCCAAATGTTCTTGCATTCATTCCACAAACCCTTATTGAGCACCTACTGTGTGCTCATCAATATTCTAGGCAGTGTGGGTACAGAAAATACATTTCTGACCTTGAAAATGTTCCTCCAAGCAAGAGGGTACCTGCCATAGCTGTTTGCCATCCTAGCCCCCCCATTAGGTTCTTACATCATCAATAGGGCTATCTCAAGCTCCCATCAAGCATTAATGGCTAAAGTCTATTATAGGCATTTAAGGAGAACTTTCTTTTTCTAATCTTTTTGTCCTTCGGAGCTTGAAGGATATTAAGGAATGATGAGACAGAGAGAGACACAGACACAGGCTGACTGACAGACTGACACAGATGGGTTCAGAGGGTCTGAAGCTCAGCGATAACAGACCAGAGACATCAGACAACTTTATTCCTAACTGGTTCCTGCTTATATACTGCAGGGTTCACGTGACAAATAGTACGCATGCACCTGGTGAGAATACAGATTGCTTACTTAAGATGACCACAAAGAACCTGGGGCTAAGACAAAACAAACATTCTCTCTCTTCCAGACTGTTCTTCATTAAGCAAATAACTGTCTCCGCAATTTCTTGCCGCCACTTTAACACCAGCTGCTCCCAACAAATTCTGCAGGTCTTGTTTTAACCCTTGGCTCCTAAAGTCCTCCTCACCAGAACAGGCTCTAGCATCCAGCCAGCCAGATTCATAGCCACCTCTACTACATACATGCTTTGGGGCCCGAGCAAGTGACTTAGTTTCTCTTTGCCTCCATTTCCTCATCTGTAAAATGGGAATACAAATAGCACTGCCTCAGATGGTGGTTGTGAAGTTAAATGAAATAGTTTTTATATAACCTTAGCTCAACGCCAGGCACAGAGTAAATGCTGAATAGATGTCATTTGTTTGTGCACATTGTTCAAAGCTCTTGATTTATACCCTGTGAGGCTGGCATATCCAGGCCACTTGTGGAAGTTATAGACAAGGAATCCCCACATTCTCCATTTATTTACACATTGGCTCACATTTCTCGCCTCTCTCAGCCAGAGGTCTTTGCTAGTCCACAGCCACTTGGGAGCACCCACGAGTTAGTCCTGGCCTGTCTTCCTGATAGGTGTTTCCATTTCCAGCCAGCCTACAACAGTCAGAACCTTTCACTTTCACATCCAGTGGGAGCCCAGCACTGGTTGTGTCCTCCCACACACTCGGTGGAAAGCTGGTTTCCCACAGTTAAGGAGCAATAAAACCAACCCCCCTCCTGGGCCCTGCCCCACAGCGGGAAAGGCATCTAACAACACAGTATCCCAACCTCTACAGAGGCAATTTTCTGCCATCTCAGCAGTGTTTGTGTGACTGGATTAGCTTTTCAGAGTTCTTCCTCACTCTCGAGTTTCCTGGAAGGCCTTCCTGCGTGCCCCACACTTCACGAAGTGCGAGCGCCCCTCCTGTGGAACCGGAAAACAAAAGCGGCAAATGGGAGATGGCTATATGCAGAAGTATGCTGGAGAGAGCTAATAGGACGCTGAAAGTTGTCTACATAATACACATTCTGTAAGGCCCTCGGACAAATGTGGTGAAACTTAAACCCTTCCCAGGTGATATTAAGCAAGATTTTCTTGCCACGTGAATCACAACTGCTATAATAAAAGCTAGCAATAAAAGAAGCTGCTGCACTAAGAGAAAAAGAATGGAGGGCACACTTGCAGAGTAATATTCTTTTATATTTTTGTCTCTTTTTTGAAGGATTTCCATTTTTTCATTAATGTGCAGTGAGAACTTGAAGTCACTGAGAAGAAATCTGAATGTAGAATCCTACACGGTAACAGTTTTCTTCTAGACATTCACAGTTGTCCTAAATAAAACTAATTGCAATGATTTTTTTTAGCAGCTCCCCCTGATGGAGAAATTCCAAAGTCTCTAGTTTGGATTTTTTCCTCATCATATTTTTTAAAGCTTTTTATTTTGGAGAACTTTGAACATACACAGGAGCAGATGGACAGGGTAACGAATCCTACGTGTAAGCATCACCCAGTCCCAACAACTCACTCATAGCGTTCAAGGGACAGGTCAGCCCTGTCCTGTCCACACCCCCACCCACTTCCTCTCCCATTATTTTAATTTTTCAACTGGTACCTTTATTGAGATATGCTTTTATTGGGATATGCCTTTTTTTAGGTATGACTTATGTACAATAAACTGCATTCATTTAGAATGTACAATTTCAGAAGTTTTGACAAATACATGCATCTTTGAAACCAGTGCTACTATCAAAATCCAGAACATTTCCATTACCCCCCAATTTTCTTTGTGCCCCTCTGCAGTCCATCCTTCCCTCTGCTGCCAGGCTCAGGCAACCACTGATGTATTTTTTTTTTTTGCTCGTTTGTTTTCTTTTTGTTGTTGCTGTTTTTGGTATAGGCAGGCACCGGGAATTGAACCCAGGCCTCTGGCACGGCGGGTGAGAATTCTGCCTGCTGAGCCAACATCACAGCGCTGTTTATTTTATTTATTTTTAAACAATATAGATTCCTCCTCTCATCTTATTTTGAAGCAAATGTCAGAATTCATATCATTTCATCTATAAATATTTCTGTATGTATCTCTAAAAAATAAGAAACTCCTTTTTTAAAGAAACATAACCACAACGCATTATCACAAAATAATTAGCAAGAATTCCTTAATCTGATAAAATATCTATAGCAGAGCAAGCATTCGAAGTCTAGAGAGAAGTTCCCAAGCCTGGGGAAAGGGAGGGAGATGGAGACGGTGAGCAGATCAAGCAAGCAGTAGCCAGAGCCAGATCCACAGAACTCAGCAGAAACCTGGTCAGCACCCCTCGTCCCTCCCGTTGCTAGATGCTCAGATTTAGCAAATAAAAATGTTGGCTGCCCAGTGAAATTTGAATTTCAGACTAAAATGTACCAATTTCTTTAGTTATAAGTATGCCCCATACTGTTCTAAAAAATTATTCATTATTTATCTGAAATTCAAAGCCAACAGGCAGTCAGTACTTTCGCTGGCAACCCTGCCTTCCTCCCCCATGTTCCACCCCCCACCCCCCACCCCATCGATAGTGAATGAATGCTCTGCTGGGCCCTAAAACACTTGATCCAGGTACATGGACTCACATCCAGGTAAGTGGGATCCCATCCAGGCAACTGGACTCAAATCCAGGTAACTGTTCTATACCTAGACCTGTTCTGTACCTACAAGCTGTATAGCGAGAGGGCTGGGAACACAGAAGGCAGAGCCCCTTCTTGACCCTATGGGACTGGATAGAACCAGCTCAAAATCCCCAAAAGATCCGGGACACTGTTGGAACCCCCTCCCCAAACCCGTCCTCCTCACACTGCAAGTCTTCCCAAATAAAAAGAACTTCCGGACCCAGATCCCTGGGTGCTGGCCTGGCTGGGCCATCTCAGACAGAGCCCAATCGAAACCCCCTCTGCTTGTTCTCTTGTGACGAGTTCTGAAAGGAAATAAATTAAAGCCTAAATAATGGCTCAAGAGCGAGCCTCCCCTTGCATTTTTGTACAAGGCTATTTGCTCTGTAAGCCCTAAGTGGCCGTTGTTACAGCGTGAATCAGGGTTCAGTCTCCAGCACCCCTTTTAGGAACAGAAAACATCCACATGCTCAGACACGCTGTATGAAATGGCAATGTGAGCTCACCAAGCACTGTCCTCCTCAGAATTTATTTTGGGTGTAACACGCATTAAAAAAAAAAAGTGATCGGGTGCGCGGGTGGTTCAGGGGTAGAATGCTCGCCTTCCATGCAGGAGACCCAGGTTTGATTCCTGGACCATGCACCCAAACAAACAAACAAACAACAACAACAAAAAAACACCAAAGTGATAAACCAAGCTGCGAATCCCTCTGTGTGGGAAATGTGCCAGGGGCACAGGACCTTCTGCCCTCTGCAAGTCTCTAGAAAACAGCTCTTTACATGCCTTAACAGGCACCTGGCAGATAGCTTCCCACTCAATATAATTGTTCTTTTATTTATTGTGAGATATATCAGACAGAGGAGTGAACAACACATATATAGGGGTAAAATATAAAATGGATATATAAACAAAAAATCAGTTTGAGTCATAAATTGGACAGTCATGTAACCACCAGCAGAGTTCTAGAATAGAACTCAGCCCCCCAGAACCCCTTCCGTGGCACCTCCCTTCACAGACTCCCCACTAGGTGGCCACTATGCTAACTTGTGGAAATCATTTCTTTGCTTTTCTCTTTAGCGTTATTGCTATTTGAACCCCGCCAAACAAGATTTCATTTGGCCTGTTTTTGAACTTCATATAAATAGAATTGTGTTCTATAAATTCTTCACGACTTATTTCTTTCTCACAATTGTTCTTAGAGAGAAGTAAAGAAGGCCCCTTTACCTTTTTAGATATTTTCAGGGCTTGTGGATTTAGGAGGAGGCTCTATTCACAATCACTACTAGCCTTGCAATCACAGCTGACCAACTTTGGCCTCCCAGCCCAGCGGCTTACTAACTGCTTGACCGCTCTCTTCCTCCTTGTAAAATGGGGACAAATTAGACCTCTAGGTATGAGACCTCAAAAACCGCAAGTGTGGCTTATTTGTCATTCTTTTTTCAGCAGCCCACAATACCTGTTGCCTGATGAATCTTGGGTGAATGAAGGAGTCATGGAGAGAACGGAGATAATGTAGTAGGGGCCAAGCACCATATCCAATTCATGGCAAGTATTCGATACCCGGCAGCTAATATTATGATTGTCTTCAGTGCTGTTTATTTGAATATGTGCCTGTTTATGGAAGGCAGCAAGATGTCACCAATGCTCCCCACCTCCTGGTATTCTTGCCTTCATAAACCCTTGAATATGGTTGGATTTATGGACTCACTTCTTTCTTCTTTCTTTCTTTTTTTTTTTTTAAATACAGAACGCTTCGCAAATTTGCGTGTCATCCTTGTGCAGGAGCCATGCTAATCTCTGTATCGCTCCAATTTGAGTATATGTACTGCCGAAGCAAGCACTGGACTCTCTCCTAACAAATAAAATATGGCAGAAGAGATGGGATATTACTTGCAAAATTAGATTATAAAACACCATGGCTTCCAGAAATGGAGGGCTACAGCCCTGAAAGTTAGCATAGCTATATACAATAACATTTAAAGTAACTGAAAAAGAGATCAGGCCTCAATTAGAGTTAAAAACAAAGCTCATCTGGCTAGGTCTGGTGTAGGTCAGAATACAGGGTAAAAGATAATAGTGTATGTACTCCAGACCGTCACCTACTCTCTGAGATCAAAGGCAGAGAGGTTTATTATGCCTAGAACCTAAATTTTCTGTAACACATAATCCAAATCAACCTGTCTGGATAGCTCATTAAACAACCCAAATTCCAGAACAGAGTCTAGAACATTAACAAGGCCTATGGTGGCCTGATAATTTAAAAGTATTGGTAGAGTCCCTTGAGGGTCCAAAGGCGGTGC
>PVIY010033720.1:0-27768 GCA_004026745.1 Myrmecophaga tridactyla | reverse complement strand
CTTAACTCTATTTAGTCTTCCAATCCATGAACACGGTACACGGTATGCTCTTCCATTTATTTAGGTCTTCCATGATTTATTTTAGCAATTTCTAGTAGTTTTCTGTGTATAAATCTTTTGTATCCTTTGTTAAATTTATTTGTAAATATTGAATGCTTTTGGTTGCCATTGTAAATGGATTTTTTTTCTTAATTTCCTCCTCTGATTGCTGATTATTAGTGTATAGAAACACTTCTGATTTTGGGTGTTGCTCTTATCCTGCCACTTTGCTGTACTCATTTATTAACTCTAGTAACTTTGCTATAGACTTTTGTGGGATTTTCAACATGTAGTATCATATCATCTCCTAACAATGAGAGTTTTACTTCTTCCTTTCCAGTTTGGATGCTTTTTTTTTTTTTTTTTTTTTTTTTTTTTTTTTTTTTTTTTTTTTTTTTTTTTTTTTTTTTTTTTTGTCTAATTGTCCTGGTTAGAACTTCCAGCACAATGATGAATAACAATAGTGACAATGGGCATCCTTGTGTTTTCCTAATCATAAAGGGAAAGCTCTCAGCCTTTCCCCAATGAGGATGATGTTAGTTGTAGGTTTTTCATATATTCCCTTATCACGTTGAGGAAGTTCCCTTCCATTCCTGTTTTTTGAAGTGTTTTCATCAAGAAAGAACTTTGAAATTTGTCAAATGCTTTTTCTCATGAATTAAGATGGTCAGGTGTTTTATTTTTCTTCTTTTTTTTCTGCTTTGTTTTATTGTGTGGCAATTTTCTTGTATTGAGCCACCCTTGCATACCTGGAATAAAACCCACTTGGTCAGGTGTATAATTATTCTAACGTAGGGTTGAATGCTACTTGCAAGTATTTTGTTGAAGATTTTTGCATCAATGTTCATTAAAGACAACAATATTTCATTTTCTTTTTTTGTATCTTTGTCTGGCTTTGGTATTAGGTACTGTTGGCTTCATTGACAGAATTAGGTAGCTTTCCCTCCTCATCAGTTATTTTTTGAAGAGCTTGAGAAGATTGGTACTATTTCTTGAATGCTTTGTAGAATTCACATTTGAAACCATCTTGCCATGGATGTTTTTTGGGAAGTTTTTGACAAATGATTCCATTTCTTTATATGTTATTCGTTGGTTGAGATCTTCGATGTTGGTTGATCATGCTTTTCTAGGAAGTTACCTATTTCATCTAAATTGTTTAGTTTCTTAGCATATACTTGCTTATAGTATTATCTTCTTTATTTCTGTGGAGTCAGTAGTTATGTCCCCCCTCCCATTTCTTATTTTAATTATTGACACTCACTCTTTATTTTTAACCTAGCTAAGGGTCCATCAGTTGTGTTGATTTTCTCAAAAAAAAAAGCCTTTTCTAAAAAAAATTCTCTCTGCTGTTTTCACATTCTCAATTTCATTTATTTCTGCTCTAATCTTTGTTATTTTGTTACTTCTGTTTGCTTTGAGGTTAGTTTGCTGTTTTTTTTCTGTAATTCCTCCAGATGAGAAGTTAATTCCTTGATTTTTTCTTTTTCTTTTCTTTTTTTTTTTGCAAGGACAGGCACCGTGAATCAAACCCAGGTCTCTGCCATGGCAGGTGAGAATTCTGCCACTGAGCCACCATTGCACCACCCTGTCTTCTTTTTTAATATGGGTATTTTGGGTAATACTTTTCCCCTTCAGAAATGCTTTTGCACTATTCAAAGTCTGTTTCCTTATTGATCCTCTGTCTAGTTATTCTGTCCAGTGATGAGAGTGGTGTAGTGAAGCCTCCAACTATTATTGTAGAGGTGTCTATTTGTTCCTGCAGTGTTGTCAGTGTTTGCCTCAAGTATTTTTGGGCACTTTGGCTTGATGCATGGATATTTATGACTGCTGTGACTTCTAGACAGATTGCCCTTTTTATTAATACACAGTGTCCTTCTTTGTCCCTTTTAATTGTTTTATATTTGAAAGCTAGTTCTTTGATAATAGGCTAGCTACCCCTCCTCTTTTCTTGTTGTTGTTTGCATGAAATATCTGTTTTCAATCTTTCACTTCCAACCTGTTCTTGACCTTGGGGTTTAAGTGAGTCTCTTGTAGATAACATATAGATGGACCCTGTTTTTTAGCTGTTCTGAAAATCTATGTCTTTTGATTGTGGAGTTTAATCTATTAACATTAATTGTTATTAATGTAAAGGCAGTACTTTCTTCAGTCATTATTTTCTTTTGTATTTTATCTGTTACATCTTATTTTTTCTCTCTCTTTTTCAACCTTATTGTTTACTCTTACTACTCATCTTCATTTCCACACTCTTCTCCAAACCAATCTCTCTTATATTTTCCTATCTGCCTGTAGTGCTCCCTTTAGTATTCCTTGCACAACAGGTCTATTGTTCACAAACTTTCTTAGTGTCTGTTTGTCTGAAAGTATTTTAAACTCTCCCTCATTTTTGAAGGACAGCTTTGCTAGATATAAAATCCTTGGTTGTCAGTTTTTCTCTTTCAGTATCTTAAATATATCATACCACTGCCTTCTCACTTTCCTGATTTCTGCTGACAAATCTACTCATAGTCTTATCAAACTACACTTGTATGTAATGAATCACTTTTCTCTTGCTGCTTTCGGAATTCTCTCTTTATCTTTGACATTTGACAATCTGATTACTAAGTGTCTAGGAGTAGATCTTTTTGGATATTTTGTTTGGGGTATGCTATGCTTCTTCGAATGGTAATTTTATGTATTTCATAAGGTGTGGGGAATTTTCAGTAATTATTTCCTCCATTATATTCTTTCTGCTCCTTTCCTCTTCTCTTATTATTCTAGGACACCATAACACATTTGTTCATGTGACTCATGAATAAATGAATCATGGGAATTCATCTCATTCAATTCCCTGAGATCCTGCTCAGATTTTTTTCCATGATTTTCCCTAGCTTTTCTTTTGTGTGTAGGATTTCAGATGTCCTATCCTCTAATTTGCTAATCCTTTCTTCTACTTCTTCATATCTGCTATTGAATGTCTTCATTCTGTTTTTCATCTCATCTACTGTGCCTTTCATTCCCATAAGTTCTGCCATTTGTTTTTCAAATTTTTGAGTTCTTCTTTATGGTTACCAAGTGTCTTCTTTATATCTTTCATCTCTTTTGCCATATTTTTTGTCAACTTGTTGATTTGATGTTGAAGATTTGTTTCAACATTTTTTCTAAAAATTATGTTCTATGTTTATTGTGAAAAATACCATATATACCAAAAACAATGAATTTCAAAACACATCACAACAATTATTTATAGAACAGATTTCAGAGTTTGGTATGGATTACACTTTCACAATTTTAGGTTTTTCCTTCTGACTGCTCTAAGACATTGGAGACTAAAAGAAATATCAATATGATGATTCATCAGTCACACTTATTTGTTAAATTCTAACTTCCCTGTTATAACTCCACCTTGCCCTTTGATCTTTCTCCTGATCTTTAGGTATATTTGTACTATGCCCATTCTAAATTTTCCATGTTGGAAACGTCTGTTGAGTCAATGAGAAGGGGGTGGAACTAAGTGATGTACTGGAGACACTGGCCTCTCTGGGTGTCAGGACTTATCTGGACTATTAACCTGTCTAGAGGTTGTAGGTTTTTGGAAAGTAATCATAGTGCTGAATATCTTTAATTAATTGCTTCAACTCCTGCATCTCATTTGTAGTGTTAGTTTGTTCTTTTGAATGGGCCATATATATCTTCATGCTTCCCAGTATGACTCATGATTTTTTTGCTGGTGTCTAGGCCTGTGAATTCCCTGATTAGTTTATTCTGAATGTCATTTGCTCTCTTTCACCTAGGGTTTTGTGTTGGTTGGCTTTGCTATCTTTCTGTTCTCTGTCACCCAGTTCAATTTATTCTAGACCTCTAACACAGCTTCTATTTAACTGATCTGATTTTTTTTAGTTCTTGTTTTTCTCATTCTTGCCCATGCCTATTTTAAAAGTCTGGAGGGAGTTTCTCCCAAGATATAATCATCCCCAATCAGATTTTCCCAGACAAGACAGGCTCAGATCTCAGGAAAAAGGTGTGATCAGTAACAGGGTTCTCTGAGGATGATGCCCAGCCAGGTGCCAGTCTATCCTGTGAAACCTCATGACTCTGTACTTTTCCTATCCTGCCCAGCAGGTGCTGCTTGTCAGTCCATGCTCCCCACCAGCCTGGAGTGGTGCAGTGCCTTTAATTCTCAGCATCCCCTATCCCTGTCAGGGCATGGTTGAGACAGAGGCGAAGGCAGAAGGTGGCCTTGAGCTGTTTCTGTTCATCAGGCCCTGGGGTCTGAATCTTCTGAGTAAGAGCCACCAATTGTACTGGGGTCCTTTTACTCCATCTTGTGGAAGATTTACCCTTTAGGGAATTATCTACTACACCTGACTCACAGATGTAACTCCACTTTTGCCCGGGGCAGTGCTGACAATTGAAATTTCCTGAGCCTTTCTCTAACAGGCTGTTAAAAAGTTAAAAAAAAAAAAAGTATTTTTCAGAGCAGTCTCTGGCTCCCTGGTTTCACCAATCAAAAGCCTGAATTGTTACATGACTCTGTGTACCCCTGTTCTTGAAGCACAGCCATTTTCCAGTATTCTGAGCTCAGTCAACTCCAGAAGATTCTTTTCTTTTCTTTTTTTTTTCTTTTTTTTCAATCAACGTGACCTCCTCTCTGCTGGGAGAGACCACTGGGTCCCTTGTGTGCTTTCTCCAGGTATATCTGTGTTTGGAGCTTATATTTAGCAGTCTGAATTTGTTAATTAAATCTGCAATTGAAGTTTACTTGAACTCTCCAACCCTTGTCTCCTATTAGAGACTGCTTCTTTTTCCTGCATTTTTTTTCCTTTTGTGTAAAAAACCTGCATATATTGTACATTTATTCCTAAGTACATTCCTAAGTAATGTTTTTGTGAATAACATTTTAGGTTTTACTTCCAATTGGTCATTGCTCATATATAAAATACAACTTATTGTTGTATTTTACAGCTTATTGTTTATTCTGGATGTCATTTGCTTATGTGCTTTGTAAATAAACACTTATGTGATTTATGAATAAAGATAGTTTGTTTTTCCTTTCCCAAATTTTAGGCATGTTATTTAATTTTTTCCCCTTATTGTACAGGCTGAATCATTTAGTATAAGTTTGACTAGAAATAAAAGATAATATCCTGGCCCTGTACCCAATATAAGGGGGAGAACAGTCAATATATTACCATTTAGAATAAGACTACCATATTCTAATATGATATTTCATAGATGCCCTTAATGATTCCTATCTATTTCTAGTTCTCTAATAATTTTTTTATCACAAGTGGATATTGCATTTTTGTCAAATCTTTTCTTCTTAAACTAGTGAGCTGATTAAATATCTTTTTTGCTTTTATTTCTCTCATAGTGTTATAAATGTTGCTGCTTGAATATTAAACCAGTTTTATGTACTTGGTGTAAATCTTACTTGCTATAATGTATTATCCTTGTCATATATAATGCTGGATTTTATTTCTTAAAATTTTCTTAAAGATGTTTGCGTCTATGTTCTTTAGTGATATTTGCCTGCAATTTTCTTATTATATCGTTGCCAGATTGATATTGAGGTTGTGTATATGTCTATCTCTTGAAACAGGTTAAGAAGTGTTCCATCCTTATCTATTTTTTGAGTTTATGTATTATTGATATAAATTCTTCCTTAATTTTTAAATTAATTCATCATGAAGCCATATGGACTTGGAGCTTTTTCTAAGGGAGAATTATCTAAATTACAAGTCCCATTTCCTTAATGCACACACATATTCAGATTTTCTACCTTTTGTGCTGGCTTTGATAAGTTGTGTTTCTCAGGGAACATGCCCATTTCTACAAAGATGTTTTTAGTGACCAAAATGTGATGATATTAATTTCTAATGTCTGTGTTATCAACTTCCTAACATGGAAGTTTAGATCATTTACTTAAAATCTTTATTTAATTCAACAGAAGTATTTAAAACTTTAAATTTCCATATAAGCACTTCAAAAATTTGGAATGTATATGTATATATATATATATATATCTTTGATACATAAAGTATTTGAAATTCTGTGATTTAATTCCAAATATTTGGGCATATTTTTATTTTGTTGGTGTTGCTTTTTTCTTTAATTCTGTTATGATTAAATAATTACTTTGCAGGATTTCAATCATTTAAAATTTATTAATCTTGTTTAATGGCCTAGCATGTAGCTGATATTGAAGAATATTCCATATGTAATTACTGTGCTTATTATGAAGTAGTGCTATACACATATCAACTGTCTTTTTATAGTATTGTTCAAATGATCTTTAAACATGGTTTTATCTAGCAATGGTCCCTTATTTCAAGGTCAGATTTACTCCAATTTTAGCCCACATTTTCTGTTCTCTATTTTCTTCCAACATAATTAAACCCAAAATTGTTCAGTGCTTATTTTAACTGTTACTGGTAAGAGATTGATCATTTTAAGATACTTTATCAATACTCAAAGCTGTGACTCTTGAAATTCCATTTTGAATTATATTTCTTTCTAAATACACAAATTTGAAATTAGAAAGGCTTAGGGAATAGTCCTAAACAGCTCCATCTGCAATTGGCATAAAAATGTTTCATTTTATGTAGAGGACAGTCCTAGTACAGGCTGATATCTCTCCCTGGGTCACACAAACACATTCTGTGCTCAGGACCAGGTGTGTCAACCTGGTAGGAAAAAACACAGACTCCTAATGGATAAGCAGACAGCGTCCTCTATTATCCTGAGCATATGTAAGTATTCACTAGAGACAGTCTGATTCTGGAGGGCATGTTTTATGATATCCAGCTCACTTCCCAGTGGTCTGTCCCTGGTGGGGGGGGTGGGGGGGGAACAGTTTTTCTTCATCGTAGTACACAAACACAAGTGGGGAATGCTGTTCATAGAACATGTCCCTGCCTTGGCCAAGGATTGAGACCCTCTGACTATAGGGAACCATCTTCCACTTATGAATCTAACCTTCATCTCTTTTATGTGAGTAAAACAACTTTTCATCAGATCCTGCATGGATCATGCTTTTGCTTGGAATCCCAACCTGCCAACATAGGGAACTGACATCTTTTACGTGTCTCTCCTTCTGTCTCACACATCTTTAATTTCTAATATCTTGTTGAATAACTAAAATATCCTTATTTTAAGGAACTACATGTAATATTTTAATTGAGTGTTTGATTTCCAAAATCTTGAAAACTTTGAAAGTAAAATAGTTAAAAGTCCTTGCCAATCTCCACAACAATCATTTATTATATGTATTTGATTTAAGAGTAGTTCTTTTCTAATCTGAGAAAGTATTCTTTCTGAGTGTTCCTGATCACCTAGTGACCAAGAGTAATAAAAGTATACATATTGATTTTTAGAGATGTTTTAAGGGATGATAGATGCTATGGCTCACAACTAACAATTATATCGGTTTCTCTTGACAATACATTTCTAAGTGATTTTTGGATACTTAGAGTATTTATTAAATATAAAGATTGTTTTGTTTATAGTCTGCCTTGATTGAGTTTTCATTCACAATTTCTCCAGTAAAATTTTTCTAAATTTTTTCTTTAAAGAAACAATTCTTTGTTAATGGCTACACAGATAATTAATATGAATTTCCTCAGTTTCGCACTGTAGTTCTATGAAAGGGTTAGTTACATTTTATAAATATGGAAGTGGGTTACCCCAAATAAAAATTTTTTAAAAATGTGTTACCCCAAATAAAAATTAAAAAAAAATCATTGAAGAAATTGGAATCAATTTGAATTTTTGAAGTTTATGCATAGATAATAAAAGTAGAGGATACCAGGTGCAGTAAAGATAATGACATATTAAAGAATAGTAATAAATACTTGGATTAAGTTTTTAAAAGTTATGAAGATTTACTGTGAATGGAAACTCATTTTTATGTGTATGTATTGTAAAATCTCAGATTTGATGGTAGACAAATTTGAGTTATATCATAAAACTGCCCATTACCAGCTATTTAACTTTTGTATATTTGTGCATGTATTTCTAATCTTATATAATAGTGTTTCCATTTAGGGTTGCAGTGAAGATTAAATGACATAGTGCATGTAAATTTCCTCAGAGTTCTATACATATTGACAGTACACCATGTCTCAGTTTCTTTCTCTAGTAAATTATTAGTATTAACCAAGATTCTATCAGCTGCAAGTGAAAGATACCCAACTCTAAACAGCTTAAGCCCAAAGAATGTTTTACTCATCCTATAAGCAGAAAGAGCAGGAGCAAATCAGATATCATGAATCAAATCTTTACACATGAGCAAAGTAAAAATATTTTCTCAGGTCAGGTTTAAGAAACTGCAACATTAATTGCCTCCATGTACGTTCTTCGGCCAACCCTGCTGTCAAGGACAGGGATGACCATAACTAAATATCCTCTTTAAAATCACATGATTACACTTGTGGGATTTTTTAATTTACTAGGTTGCCAAAAGCATTATATACTTTGAAATTTGTGGGTTTTGAAAATGAGAATTTATTACCTTAAAAGCTTACAGTTTTGAGGCTGAGAAAATTGTCCTAATAAAGGTACCAAAAGGCCTTTCTTTCTTCCAAAATACTGGTTGCCAGTGATCTTCAACTCCTCTGCCACACAGCAATGCATATGGCAGCATCTGCTGGTCTCTTCCTTCTCTTTGGAGTTTGTTGATTTTACCTTCTTGCTTCCATAGATTTTTCTCTCTCCATCTGGATTTCATCATTTTTAAAGGACACCAATAAGACGATTAAGGCCCACCCTGGACTATGCCTTAACTGAAGTAACCTCATCAAAAGATCCTATTTACAGTGCCTCTACACCCACAGGAATGACTTAACTTTAAGAAAATGCTTTTCTGGGATACATACAATTTCAAACCATCACAAGGGAGGAGCTGGATGAGAAGCTAATTAACAAAGGAGTTACATGAAGATTGCTGTTCCCCCCCAAAAAACAGACGATGCTGGAAAGAGAAAATAACAGTCACTGCATAATCATAACCAAAAATTTTTATATTAAGATGATTTTGCTCTTTCTACTGAGTCAACTATTTGTGGGTGGTGTAAGTGTCTGTATGTAAAGTCCTTTGATCATTAGAGGATTTTAGAGAAAAATTCAGTAAAATAATTTTATTGGAAAGGTCTTACAATTTGAAACCACATATTCCTTGGTATTAACTTTTGTCAAGTTAATACAGCTGAATATAAATAAAAAAAATGGAAAATATTCATTTGTGAAAAATTTTTCCACATAAAAATATATATTGTACATAAAAACAGATTTATGGAGGTTTGAGAAAAAGGAAAAAATATATGGGTTGCCTTTAACCTAATTTCAATATATTATCTATAATATCCTACAGATGTTATATATCTTGTGTCTTATTTTAAAAGCATTTGAATATCAACAAAATAGTAATTATAACCAATATCATTGTAACGTCATTGTACAAAAAATAAACAAAATTTTTGGATTAGTTTCTGAGGTCAGGGAGATCTTTTGAGAGAACAAAGATATTTTTATCTCTCAGTATTTTATGATTCTTCTCATATATTTCTTAATTTATATAACCTCTGAGGTAACTACACAAGTCTAAAATACTAGCTTAATTTGAAAAATAAAGCAGGGAATTGAATGCTCTTTAAGTAAGACACTGTTGTGGTTTTTTTATTGCTTCCAGTATGCAATATAACAGAAATGGGTTGACTTTTTTAAAGGGAATTTAATAAGTTGCAAATTTACAATTCTAAGGCCATAAAAATGTTTGGACTAGGCATCCAGAGAAAGATACATTGATTCAAGAAGGTTGATGGGTCCAGAACAACTCTGTCAGCTGGGAAGGTATGTGACTGGTGTCTGCTGGTCCTTTGGCTTCTGGTTTCAAACAGCTTCCCCAGGGACATTTTCTTTCTGCATCTCCAAATATCTGGGTCTCATGTTGACTCAGCTTTCTCCAAAATATTTCATCTTTTAAAGGACTCTAGTAAACTAATCAAGACCCACATGAATGGGCATAGTCACAGCTCCATCCAATCAAAAGGCTACATCCACTATTAGGTGTGTCATATCTCCATGGAAGTAATCTAAACAAATGTCACACCCACAATTGAGTGAGTCAATCTCCATGGAAACAATCTAATCAAATATTTCCACCTTAACCTTTAGCCCCACAAGATTGGATTAGAATTAAAACATGGCTTTTCTGGGGTACAAAATAGTTTCAAACTGGCATTAAAACAAAAAGTGAAAAATTAAGAAGAAAAATAAAACAATAATTCAAATATTTTGGTGGGAAAATTACTCATCTCAGTCTAAATGCAGAAACAACCCCTTCCTCCATACAAATTAGTGTAGCCGCCTAGTCTGGGATATTTTTGAATGACTCACCACAAAATAAGCCAAACTCTCTGGGGAAGATAAAAAAGAAAAGTGTATCTGAAAGGGAGAACTAATAAAAAAATAGATACATGGTTTGCATTCGTCATTTCCTTACTTCTCTAGTCTCTCATCAAACACATTGCTGTTGTCTAGGTGGACAAACAGGCATTTTGTTTTAATTATACCAGTATATTTATTCCCATCCAGTCAGTGCTGCTCAAAACCCATATGCTCAATTTATCTAAACTGAGGCTTATCCTCAGATTACACTTTAAGAAAGTTGGGGTGGAGGTACTCCAAATCAGAAACAAGTCTCACAGAATTGCAAAGTTGTTGATTTTACAAACACTAGGAGAACATGCCAATAATTTTTATACAATCTTATGAATAAAATTATTGATTAATACTTTCAATTTTCATTTTTCCTTAGAAATTTAAAATATACACTTAACTAAGAATGTTATGAATCCACTGGTAATTAATGTTTGAAATATGTAAATGAGACAGGTAACAAAGGGGAAACAATTCACAGTGTAACTAGAAAATTTCTATTTCATATTTAAAGCTATAGCTAATATAATAGCAATATTCAAAAGTCCTCAATTTTTTCCACTTTTTTGGTGAACTTAAAAAAGTAAAATTGATTTATTAATTTATTTTATATATTACTAAGCATTCCTGTTTAATGAAATTTACATTTTATGCAGTTATGCTCAATTTCCCATTCGGAGACATTTCTCTAAAATTTATTGCTTGTGTTTTAATCCATTGTTCACTAGTTATCACTCTACATTCCCAGTGTCCTTAGTGCCTTATGAACAGCCAGGTTGTGACTCTTAGCTTCTAGGCATCACTTAACCCCTCTAAGTTTTATTTTCTTTTTCCAAAATGAGGTTGCAAATCCATAGAAAGATTAGAGTTGGTGCATGCACAGTGCCTAGCCCAGTCTTTGGCATGTGGTAGATTGTGCAATAAATATACACATTAGGTATTGTAATTAAAATACTTTTTATATCAAAAGAAAATAAGATAATACATTCCTTGAAAAATTTCAAGAAAAATTGAAAAATCAAATGTTTTGTTCAGTCATCATGGCATGTTTTTTTTTTTTCCCTGTCAAAGATGGTAAATACAATGTAATACTGGGTATAAAATGGAAAAAGTTTGTTCTGTGCATTCAAAAGATCAATCAATTGACTTTGAGTTTGATTTATCTTAATTGTAGTTATTTATATTTTATTTTTTCAATTAAAATTTTTAAGGATTAAGATGGAGAAATTATTTCTTTGGCCTTAAAAATCTGTTGATTCCTTTGTTTAGCAGCACATATTTCTAAGATAACAGACAAAAGTGAGAATTATATGCACAAGTCATGGAAAAGAGCAATGGTAAGATATAAGGACAGGCATGAGACGGGCCTCCAATTAGCAATAAGCAATAGAATCTTATTAGCATAAACCTGACTGAATTTATTGTAGCCTCTGTGATTTAACAAAGTCATTTTATGATAAAATGTTACCTTTGTTGTGTTTTGTAGCACTCCTAGTGCATAGTGCATTAAAAACAATTAGAAGGATAAATGCTTCAGTTTATAGCAATATGCATTATTCTTTTGGGGATGTCTCTGTGTAGCCCAATTAAACATAGCACACCTGAGGGAGCTGACTGATAAATCCAGAATAAGTACAGTTTCTGAAACAGAGGAACCTCCAGGAGATGTAATGAATAGTAATAACAGTAATTTCCTACTTTGCATGAGCACAATATCCATCACAAATAGAGGAAACAATCACTGAAGTATTTTTACTGTCTCAGGTAAAAGTGTCTGTCTCAGGTAAAAGTGTCTCAGGTAAAAGTGTCTGCTCCACAGCTAAAAAGCTACAGCAAAATATTCTGGGATTCTTCTGTTTTTACATCACAAGAAAATGTCACTATGATATGGCTTTGAGACTCTTTAGCTGATATTGTCTCATATTTGGAAACTGAATTTGGAGGTATTAAGAAACAGTACACTTAAACAATGAGATATTTTTGCAATCAAGTTTCAAAATTATTACTTAGTATTTCTGGCAACAGAAAATATAAAATATATTTATTTTTAAATATTAAAATCTATATTTAAAATATAAAATAAAGTAAAGGAATAAAAGGAAGTTGACAGCATATAAGGAAATTCCAAAAGCCTAAAAAAAATAGAGGAAGAAAAACATAAATGTTCATTCTGTAGTTTTTTTTATGGTTTTCCATATGATTTTCTGTATAATGGTATTAACAGATATTACAGATCAATGGTACATTCATTGTCTTCTAATGACAATTATGGCAGCTATAAAAATATAGCTCTAGTTTCCTTATGTCTGATTTTATTTCCTTTCAAAGTATTCAATTCATACTCACTACCTTTTCTTAGAGTTCTATGGCTAAATCAGAGTAAGTGTTCTGGCATGGATGATAAATTACTTTTTTGCAGATGTTAAAATGTTCATATCCTTCTACTAATACTTAAAGAGTAAGCTCAGTTTTGTCTTCAAACTGCATTTTTCATTTCAATTTCAGTAACTTGATATCTGTGCTGGTTTGAAACTGTTATCTACCCCAGAAAAGCCATGCTTTTTAAATCCAATCTTGTGTGCACAGACTTATTGTGGGTAGCACCTTATGACTGGAATATTTCCATGGAGATATGACCCTGCTCATTCAAGGTGGGTCTTAATCCGGTTACCAGAGTTCTTTAAGAGGGGAAAATTTTTGGAAAAAAGTTCAGATACAGATATTTGGAGATGCTTGAAGACAGACAGAAGCTCAGAGAGGAGACCAAAGAAACCAGGAGCAGAAAGCAGTGACACGCAGGAACAAGGGCTAGCAAGCATCACCATGTGCCTTCATATGTGACAGAGAAACCCTAGATAATCCTGTATAGCCTAATGTAAAGCCTGGATACATTCTAGAGTATATTAAGCAGTAATCAAAAAGTATTGGTAAAGTCCCTTGAAGGATGGGAATGAAAATATGATACTATTAAACTTTACCATCAGAAAACCCCTGGCACTTTGTCAAACCTTAGGGACACCCAAATCAATAGGCCATGTCCTTGATCTTGAGGCTTACTCTTGTGAAGCTTATGTAGGCAGCAGAGAAGCTTAGTCTACCTATAGGTATGCCTAAGAGTTACTTCTGAAGGACCTCTTTTGTTGCTCAGATGTGGCCTCACTCTCTCTAAGCCCAAATCTGCAAGTGAAATCACTGCCCTCCTCCCTACGTGGGACATGACATCCAGGGTTGAATGTCTCCCTGGAAATATGGGAGATGTCTCCCAAGGATAAATCCAGCCCTGGTACCATGGGATCAACAATTCCAACACTGACCTAAAGGGGGAAAGAAGTATAACCAACAAAGTATCAGTGGGAGAGAAAGTTCAAATAGAGTTAGGAGACTACTCTGGACGTTGCTTTTACACGAGCTTCAGTTAGACATTGCCACCTATCATAACCTGCCAAACCCCAACCAGGAACCTTCCAGACAATCCTAAAGAACACCTAGGGCAATATATAAAATTCCACAAGGATTCCATGTACCAGTGTAACCTTCCAGAAACCTACAATCTCCAGATGTGTCCCGGGACCAGATAAGTCCTGAAATCTAGAGGACACAGCCTCCCCAGAACATCATCTCCCTACCCCATATTACTGAGAGCCACTTTCAGCATGAGAAAGAATGGCCATAGCCCAAATACTCAAGAGAGGGATAGAAAGATCAAACGTGATGGTGGAGTTATACAAAGAGGATGGGATTTAACAAATGAATATGATTGCTGAATCATTAAATTGATATCTCTTTTAGTTTCCAGCATCTTAGAACAGCTAGAAGTAAAAACCTAAAATTGTGAAATTAAAACCCTAGTTCTACAACTAGTAGCAGTGCTGTGCTTTGAAATGTATTGCTTTTTTGCATATATGTTATTTTTCACAAAAAAGGAAAGAAAAAAGTAGATTGTGGTGATAAAAAATATTTAAGCCTTCTAGCCTCCTATATTCAGAGCAGCTAGAAAGAAAAATCTGAGAGGGTCTTGTGGTAGCCCATGACAAACTCTGGGACCTGTTCTGTAACTATTAGTTGAAGAGTGCTTTGAAAACTATTACTTTTTTATTTCTTTGCTTTGTATATATGTTATACTATACAATAAAATGGTTAAAACAAAAAGAAACACTAGATAAAATCAGTCTTTCTTGAGTGAAAATATCCTCTTGTTGATGCCTTAGTTTGGGCATTTTCATGGCTTAGAACTGTATATTTGTAACCTACTAAATGCCCTTTGTCAATGCTAATCCATTTCTGGTATATTGCATTCTAGCAGCGTTAGCAAACCCAAACAATATCTTTAAGAAGATGTAAAATATTTAAACAATTTTCTAACCCAAGTGTAAATCTACTTCCAATAAAGGCTCTCAATTAAGCTGTTTTCATGCAATATGTATCTTTAAAATTATTGTATTTCTTGGGAATTCAATAATGTGGGTAAAAGGAAATAGATGATAAATCAATAGGTAGTTTTCAAAAGCTAAAATAAGAAAATAAATATAAAGAATGATAAAGATAAAAAGATTTTTAAAAGATACAATTAATATTGAATGGTAGGTCTTACATTTCATTTAAGAATTATAAACATTTGGGAATATTACTCTTGGTTATTAAAATTCAGAAAACACTAATCAAATAATAAAAAAGTAGGCCTAATGGAATAATGGAAGGTCAAGAAATTTATAAGAATACAAAGGTTAAATAGCAAAATGGCAGGAGAAATTTTTGCATTATCAAAAGTGGCTTTAAATATAAATGAATTCATTCATTTCTGCAGTCAAACAGCAGAGATTGGCACAGTGGATAACACAAAGTATTGCCCAAATTTATGTAACCTGTAAGAGATTCACCTTAAATTTCAGGATATAAATAGGTTGAAAATGAAAGAATGGAAAGAAGAAAACACCATGCAAGTAGTAACCAAAGGAGATCTGGGGTAGCTATAGTAATATCAGATAAAATAGACTTCAAGTCAAAAAAGAGTCATGAGGGAAATAGATGGTCATTATATACAAATAAATATGTCAGTTCACAAGAATGTTTAGAGCTCCAAAATATATGAAGCAAGTACTGACAGATTTGAAGGGAGAAATTGAGAGCTTTGCAATATTAGCAGGAGGTTTTAATATGCCAGTTTCAATAATAGAATATCTAGGCAGAAGACTGAGAAGGAAATAGATGACTTAATCTTAACCAACTAGATTTAACAGATTTATACAGACACTTCACCCAATAACAATAGAATGTACATTCTTCTCAAATACAATTGGATCATTCTCCAGGGTAGATCATGTTAGATAACAAAATAAGACTCAATAAATTGAGAAATATTGAAATCATACAATGTATTTTCTTTAACCACAACAGAGTAAAGCTAGAAGTCAGTAACAGAGGAAGAAATGGAATAATCAAAATATGCGGAAACTAAACAACATATTCTTATGCAACCAATAGCTTAAAGAGGAAATCACAAGGGAATTGAGGAACTACCGAGGTGAATGACAATGAAAGCAGCATATCAAAACCTATGAGAAACAGAAAAGGCAGTGCTGAGGGGCAAATTTATAGCTCTAAATGCTCATAATACAAAAGAAAAAAGACTCCAATCAGAGAAATAAACTCAAAAGTGAAAGAAACAGAAAAAGAAAAGCAACCTAAACTCAAAGTGAGCAGAAGGGAAGCAACAAAAATATTAGAGTATAGATAAATGAAATAGAGAACAAGGAAACAATAGTGAGAATCAAGAAAATCAAAAGTTGCTTCTTTGAAAATATTGATAAAATTGACAAATCTTTAGCTTGATAAAAAGAGAGTAGAAACAAATGCAAAATCAGAAATGAAAAGGAGACATTACTACTGATGCTGCTGAAATAAAAATGTCAAGAAGAGTTTACTATGTACAACCACATGCCAACAAATTAGATAAATTAGATGAAGTGAAAAATTTTTTTAGAAACACACAAACTCACCTATAGTGACTCAAGAGAAAGATATGATCTCAATAAATAAATAATGAGTAAAGAAATTGAATTAGCAATCAAAAATCTCCTAACAAAGAAAAGCCTAGGATGTGGGGGCTTCGCAGTGGAGTTTTAAAGAACAGTTCAAGAAGAACTTTTGCCAGAGCAATTAGGCAAGCAAAGAAATAAAAGGCATCCAAATTGTAGAGGAAGAAGCAAAACTTTCTCTATTGGCAGATGATGTGATCCCATATAAAGAAAATCCTGAAAAATTCTCAACAAAGCTCCTAGAGCTAATAAATGAATTCACCACAGAACTGAAGGACAAGATTAATGCCCCAAGTCAATAGTATCTCTATACATAAGCAATAAATGACCAGAAAAAGAAATAAAGAAAAATATGCTATCTACATCAGCAATTAAAAGAAGCAAATATCTAGGAAAAATCTAACCATGGATGTAAAGACTTATACAAAGATAACCATAAAACAATGCTAAAAAGAAACCATAGAAGTCGTACATAAATGGAGGCACATTCTGTATTCATGGATTGGAATACTAAATTATTTTTAAGATATCAATTCAACTCAAAGCAATTTATAGATTCAACACAATCCCAATAAAATTTGCCACAGCCTTATTTTCAGAAATGGAAAAGACAACCATCAAATTTATATGGAACTGTAAGGGGCCCTGAATAGCCAAACTTGAAAAAAAAAATGAAGTTGTAGAATTCATGCTTCCTGATCTTACAACAAAGCCATGTGAATCAATGCAACTTTGTAATGGCAGAAGGACAGACATGTATACAGATGTAATAAAATTGAACGTCGAATAATCAATCCTCACTTGATGGTCAAATGATTTTTGTCAAAGTGGCAAAGACCACTCAATTCATAAAGAATAATCTCTTCAAAAAATGGTGCTGGGAAAGTGGCTCTTCATTTGTAGATGAAAAAGGAGGACCCCTACCTCAAACCATGTATACAAATCAACTCAATATTGATAAAGACCCAAATACATAGATCAGACCTACCAAACTCTTAGAAAACATAAAGAAGTATCTACATGACCCTATGTTAGGCAGTAGTTTCTTAGACTTTATGTTCAAAGGACAAGCAACAAAAGAAAAAAAGTAAATAAATAGGACCACATCAAATTTAAAGACTTACATGCATCAAAGGGCTTTGTTGTGAAAATAAAATGACTACATGCACAATGGCAGAAAATATTTGGAAACCACATATCTGACAAAGGTTTAATATACAGGATGTATAAAGAAATCTTTCAACTTAACAACAAAAACTGAACAATTCAATAAAAAAATGAGTGAAAGGTTTGAATAGACCTCTCCAAAGAACATATACAAATGACCAGAAAGCACCCGAACAGATACGCAACATCATTATCCATTAGGAAAATGCAAATCAAAACTATAATAAGATACAATTTCACATTCATTAGAATGGCTGCATTAAAATAAGTGTAAAATTAAAATATTGCAAAGGAGGCAGAGACAAGGAATACACTTTCATTGCTGGTGTTAACATAAAATAGTGCAGCTGTTGTGGAAGACAGTTTTGTGGTTCCTCAGAAACTTAAGTATAGAATCACCATAGGACCTGACAATCCCACTGTTAGCTATGTATCCAAAAGAGTTGTATCAAACAATTATTTGCACATGAATGCTTATAGTGGCATTATTCACAATTTCCAAAAGATGGAAGTAGCCCAAGTGTCCACCAACCAACGAATGGATAAACAAAATGTGCTATATACACACAACGGAATATTTCTTAGCCATAAAAAGGATTGAAGTTCTGATACATGCAATAACATAGATGAACCTTAAACACATCATGTTGAGTGAAATAAGCCAGATGCAAAAGGACAAATATTAATGTGATCCTTCTGATTTGAAACAATTAGTATAAGCAAATTCACAGACTAAGAATCTAGACTATAGATTATCAGAAGACAGAGTGGGGATAGGAAATGGGAAGTTAGTATCTAATGTACCTGGTTCCTATCTGGAATGATGGAAATATTTTGGTAATAGGTGTAATAATAGGACAACACTGTAAGTGCAATTAACAACATTGTAATATATGTTTGAATGTGACCAAAAGAGGTAATGTTAGGTTGTATATATGTAATAGAAATTAAAAAAAAAAAAGTCCATGGAGCTGCACTGCACAAGCAGTGAATCTTAAGTTGAACCACAGACTGTATTTAATAGTGCAATTATAACAATATGTTGTTATCAGTTGTAATAAATTTTCCACACTGGGTATGATCGTTATATAAACACACAGGTTCTCTAATAAAAATATTAATTTCACTTTTTCTTTTTTTAATATGGTTACTGGAGAATTTATAGCTACAAATTTTGTTACATATTATATATATTTTTTATATAATATATATATTTAGGTGTATGGTCCAGGAATCAAACCTGGGTCTCCCGCATGGAAGGCGAGCATTCTATCACTGAACCACCCATGCACCCTCATATTATGTTTCTATCAGACAGAGCTGTTCAGTCTGAATAAAATTCAAGTCTTGTTTTTAAATAAATAAAATGATCAGAAAGATTATTTAGCAAATAATACTTATCAGAAACTAAATACTTAGAACAATGCAAACATTTTAATAACAAAGAATATTTGTTGTATCATATAGTCTGTATATTTCAATACATCAAAATCTCAGAACCCATTTTGCTAACAGAGATAGTGTCTCTTGATCAGAGAGCAGGTTTGCTAACTGTGCAGGTTAATAAAGATAATACATCTCTCTGTAAAGAAAGTAGCAAATGATTTATTGCAGCCCTTATAATAGATAAGTGTTCTCTAAGTCTAGAGTGTCTTAGAAGTGACACAATATACCTGTGTTTGTAGCATCCACTTCAACTTCTATAAGTCACAATGAGACTTGAAGGACAAGAGGAACTGACGCACATATGAGGCACATGCTGTGTGATGTGCCATGAATAATACAGTCCCTTGTCTCAGACCCAGTGGTCTCATGCATTTTGGCAGCATCTATGAAATTGTGGCAGGTTAATCTGTTAACTTGCAAGTAGAATAAAATCTCAGGCTCTTCAGAGCTCTTGACAAATTATGCTAAAGAATAAAAGCTTAGTTAGGAATAGTTCTTAAGCTGAGAAATGAATAATATATTGACAGGTAGAGTTGGGAACAAAGAGATTACTTGAGATAGGTCACTAAATATGAAGAAGATATCCATTTAAATTTTGAGCATAGAAATGCATATATAAGAATTAGTTTTATTCAATTTGAGCACTACATTCCTTTTAAAATAATTTAATTTAGATTAAGAAATCTTTCTTTGTAAATAAAGCTTGTTAACTGATCCAAAAGTAAGAATGCTATTCTAACTTCCAAGGACAGACCTAGTAGTTTATATAAAGCATGCTATGTAAACAAGAAAAGAGCAACTCATAAATATCCTTAAATTTCCCTTTGGCAGAAATACACCATAAAGGTGAAGTTAGTGCAGTGTCCCAGAATCTTGCTCAGTTTACTTTTTTCTTAAAGGAAAATACATTTTCATATTTCTGTAGAAAGTGTAATAATTAGAATTAAAGGAAGTTTTTCCTGGGAAATTAATTTCTTCTGTCATTCGCATGGAGTGTTAAGTGAAATGTGTAATTTTCTTCACGGTTTAGCTTACTGATTTGGTGAGGAAATTACTTAGGCAATTACAAACAAAAATACAGATTTGTACAGATTTTAGTGAGAAGTTCACATGGGAACTTCTCATGGGAAGGCACATGGCAGCCATCTGCTTATCCTACTCTCCAGGGTTTAGCTTCTGGTTTCAGTGGATTTCTTCAAAATGTCTCTGGGCTTCTGCTAAGCTCTCTGGACTTTTCCTGTCTTGTATCATGTTACAAAGGACTCCAGTAAAGTATTAAGACCCACCTTAAATTTGGTGGCTCACATCTCCATGGAAGCAACCTAAGCAAAAGGCCCTACCCACAACAGGTCTGCACCGACAGGGACGAATGTAAAGAACATAGGCTTTTCTGAGGTACATAACAGATTCAAATCAGCACTGTATATATATATATATATATTTTATATACAGATATTTTGTTTCATTCTCATATGGTTAAAATCTGTCCTCTGTAACTTATTTTTCTGGATTAAATGGCTCACCTGCAAAGTTTATGAACAGCGACATTAGTGAAAGTGAAGATCATCTTTAGAAATAGAAACAATTAAAATGAGATATGATATGAGATAAGCTTTTGAGTATTACAGGCATAGAATTAGACATTTAAATAAAAACGACATGGTTTAGGGAATTGATAACAGTAGTTTCAAGTGTAATCTCAAAACTATAGTTTTATTATTAATAAATATGTCTCTTTAGTGCTTTGCATATCCAGTACTCAGGTCCTTGTCCAATACTAATTGAAGTAGTGTTTTTTATTATCATTAATATGTATTGTAAAAATACAAATTTATTTTATACTCCAAAACCATCCTTATTTTCCTACAAGGTCTTATAAATATTAAGAGTATGAATTAGTATGCCATTCTAGATTTAGTAAGAAAATATGTTAAGCCTGGTTTTAAGATAGTGGATTTAACAAAACTTTTTGTGATATATACTAGATTAGTAAGAACAAGAAAACATACTGAAACAGAGAGGTAGAAAAAAATCTATCCAAGGCAACAGTAAAATGAATATAACTATGGAAATAACACTTAGCATACCATGAATCTGAGATTGAGTTCATAAATTATGATTCTCTATTCATTGGGCTGTTAAGAATTTTGACCTTGCTGATAATTCGGTTTCATGTTACTATGAAACCGAAACATATAGGTATGCCAGCCAACAGATTAAGACTTCACCAAATAAATACTATCACCAAAAAGTCACTCACACAGTTTAGGAAGAATTAATTTCTTAATTATTTCATCCAGCAAATGTTTTCAGAGTAGGTCTCCCATTTACTAGGCTCCTGCAAGGCATTAACATTGCATATTTCAGCACCTACCTCACATTAATTTTTACAATTCAGCAACATTCTAGAAAAAAAAAGTTCAGCAAGTTTTTATATGGTTTTAAGTGTTAAATTTACCTCACCTGTTCTTCAAGTTGAAAACTTTGTGGAGTAGTGAAGCTGTGGGTTATCGCTGGAATTGCTGTTTTGCCTGTGGAATCGATCTCTTTGCCTGAGAAAATGTACTAGTCCCAAAGTTTTGCTCACAGTTCTCAATTTATCAATGATTATACTATAGTACTTTCCTTTTCTCTGTACCCCCTTCTCCCACTTAAAAGTATTGACAGTACTTGTAATATTTCTTGCTGGGCATCTCAAAGACATGTTCGTGCTTTCTCTAAAAATAACTGATAAACACTGACATTCTATAAACCTTTTTTTTTTTTTTCAGTTTATCAGAGAAACCAACTTCAGTAGAATTTTCTTAGTTTAACAAAAGGGATTGAAGTCATGGTAATGATGTTAATGTTTATTTCATTTTCAGCTATTTTCCACTGTAGGGAAATTTACAAATGTGTGTAATTTTTAACAAAACATAGTAAAATAAGCATTACTTTTTAGAAGGAAAACTTTCCTTTATAAAAGATAAAGTATCTTGAATGGTGTGATGGTGGCTCAGTGGCAGAATTCTCGCCTACCATGCCAGAGACCAGAGTTCGATTCCTGGTGCCTGCCCATGCCAAAAAAATTTTAAAAAGAGGTAATCTACCATAAACAGGATCTTAATATGAAAATGCAAGCTTCCCAGAAATTTACGGAAATCTTGGATAGGAGTTTGGGCTACTACAAAGAATGGTAATTATTGGGAAGGGGGTTGCAAAATAAATCCATTTTTCCTGAATTTTGAGTGGCTGGAAGATCCCCAGCTGACACCTAGAACATACTCTTCTCATCCAACTCACCACCTACTATCTGCTGCTTCCATGATAGCAACAGACAATGCTTTGTACAAAAATAAACTGAGTTTTGTTATGTTTTCTTCGGTTGGCACTACAGGTAACAAAATCTTTCTCTCTATTGAATGACAAGGAGTTTTCCCTGCCTAGAAGGGAATCTGTTCCATTATAGCTCAACAGTGTGAATGAATAGCCAATTTATCTGATTCATATTCCAATTTTATTACAATTCCTTTGTATTTTGCAAAACCACTGTTCCATAATAATCTTAAAGGGACAAAGAATTAACACTAGTGGTGATAATATTTCACCTTTCCACCTGATCACAACTGAAGTATATCACTTTTTGTAGAATGGTCTGAAATTATGGTCTGAATTTCTGAGGCCTGTTGAAATAATTTTGCTTCCTTTTAAAAAGTCACTAGATATTGATGATGTCCAGCAGATATTTCACTCCTGTGCTGGTTTTAAGTTGTTATGCACCTTGAAAATGCCATGTTCTTTCAATTCATTCCTGTAGATGCAAACCTGTTGTGGGTAGGACCTTCTGGTTAGGTTATTCCCATTGAGATGTGACCCACCCCATTGAAGGTGGGTCTTAATTCTTTATCTGGATTCTTTTATTGGAGGATAAAAGACAGAAAAAGCCAAGTGAGCTGAGAGAGAGAAGCACCCCTAGGCTGCAAAGAGAATACCCACAGACATTCAAAGAGGAGGCCACTGGAACAAGTAGTCGAAAGTAATGAAACCTAGGAGAGAAGAACAAGCAGACATGGGTTCGTGCCTTGCTCTCTGAAAGAGGAATCCTGGATACCAGTGGCTTTTCTTTAGAGAACGTATCCTCTTGTTGATGCTTTAATAGGGACACTTTCAAGGATCTAAAACTGTAAATTTATAAATTAATAAATCCCCATCATAAAAGCCAGCTGATTTCTGGCATATTGCATTCAGGCAGCAAAACCAAAACAACTCCCATCTCTGAAATTTTCTTCTCTAAACACTAATCATTGTTTACGAGACTGAAAATGTGGCTTTGTCCTATGTAATAAAATAAAATTATTTAGACTCTTAATGAAGGCTATCACATGATTTTATATAACTTTTCTTCCTAATCTTATTTTCACCCATTACTATTCACTACCAAACTGTACTATTCTCCTACTCTTCATCTTTTTGTATTAACTGTATTTCCAACCATCTTAATTTGCTGAGGATGTGGTAACAAAGTATTACAATCTGAGTCTTTAAGAAAACAGAAATTTATTATCTCACAGTCCTGGAAGCTGGAAGTCAGAAACCAAGGAGTTAGCCAGATCATGCTGCCCTTTAACCCTGTAGGGAACATCTGTTCATGCTGCCTCTGGGCTTCCTGTGGTGGCCCGTAGGCAGTTGGTGGCGGCCTTTGCCTCAGTTACCATATAGCATTTGCCCCTCTTTCTGTCTATGTTACAATTTCCTCTTCTTCCATAAATGCACCAGCTATATTGGATTAAGGGCCTACCATACTCCAGCATCACCTTATTTTAACTGCCTAATTCTATCTTCAATGGCCCTATTTCCAAAAGGTGACATTTTGAGATACTGGGGACCACGACTTAAACATAACTTTGAGCATGACACAATTCATTCCGTAACACGTTGAGTATCTAAAACGTGAAAACTAAACTTACTCTAATATATCTTAAGGTGTACATGCTGATGTTCAACCTTCAGGCTATCCTTTTATGAAAATTAGTTTTTTTCACTTTCAATTTTGAAGGATATTTTCACTTGCTATAAAATTCTGAAATAATGTCTACAATTGTCCATCGATTCTTGACTTTCTTTATTTTGTACAGAAAGACAACAATTATTTTTATCTTTCTTTCCCTGATGTAGTGTGTCTTCTCCATTTGTTTTAAGGGGGTGCAGAGTAGTTCAATCGTAGAATTCTTCTCTGCCATGTGGGAGACCTGGGTTTAATTCCTGGCCCATGCATTTCCCAAACAAACCAACAAATAAAAAGTCAACAAATGGTGCTGTGGTAAGGGGACACTCACATGGAAAAAGAGTGAAATATGACTTTCGCCATTCTGCATACAAAAAAATTCCCTTTATCATCGACGTTCAACAATTCAAATATGAGGTATTTGGTATGATTTTTAGTTCTGTAGGTTGACTTTTTTTTAACAAACCTAGAAAATATTTGGTCATTATCTTGTCTACACCTCCCTCTCTCCTCTCTGAAAATCTGATTACAAATATATTAGGTTATCTGATACTGTCCCATACCCTCTACTTCAGTTCAGTTTTATTAGGCTTTGTAAGCCATAAGCTTTTGTTTTGAGTGTTTCAATTAATAGATCTTTAAATTTACATGCATTTTCTTCCATACTGTCTAATATGTTGTCAAATCATGCAGGAAATATTTTAAATTTCAGGTACTGTTTTTCATTTCTAGAATTTGTATTACATGTTTAAATTATTTTTATTTCTAGCCTTAATTTATTTGTGTTTTATTTTAAATTTACAATAGCTCATTTAATGTACTTGTCTATTATCTACCATTTTTGGATCTGTATCTATTGACTAATTTTCATCTGTGATATGAAAATTTTTTTCCCTGTTTCTTAGTATGTCTAGCAATTTCTTACTGGGTATCAGATATTAATCTTATGAATGCTAAGTTATTGAATAGTTAATCACAATTCCCAAGTTGTGCCCATTTAGGGGTTTACACTGAAGATTTTTGGGGGAATTTAGAGCAATCTTATTAATTTTTGTCAGAATTCAAATATAGTACATATAGATAAACTCAATAATTTTAAATAAAGACTAATGAATTGAATTATAATTTATTTTATTCTCCAAGAACAGTTTTAAAGATTACACATAAATTCATATCCAATTAGTGCCAATATTTGAAAGGAATTTTAATGAGAGTAAAAAATATTTTAATTTTCTTTTTAAAGATTATGGTGGAATAACAATATATGTAGGAAAGCATATAGATTTCTAATTACAAATTTGAAGCATTTCATGAAAATAAAAGAAAATCAGCCTCTTTTTAATTTTTTAATTTACTTGCCATAAAATTCCATATGTTCAGAGTACAGTTGTATGAGATATACAAACACAATAACAGAATGGTTCCATCATCCCAAAATGAATTTGTCTATGTATAAATACACATAAGTATATATCTGTTTATATAGAGAGAGCTAAATATAGATATGTGTGTGTAGGTGTATATATTATATATGTGCATATATACACACATATATACATATCAAAGATTTAGACAATAGAAGTCTGAAATGGGTCTCACTGGGCAAAAATCAAGATGCCATTAGTGTTGTGCTCCTTCTGAAAGCTCTAGATGAACTCTGTTTCCTTGCCTTTTCCAGGTTCTGGAGGCCACCTGTATTTCTTGGCTCATGGCCCTATTCCGCCATCTTCAAAGCCAACAATTTGTTGCTGGATTCTTTGCATGCTACCATTTCTCTGGTTCTTACTCTTTTTTATTTATTTTTTTTTTTGAGTAAGCAAAATGAAAATGTATTGATTACACATGTAAGAAGACATGTGGGCACTCTTGCAAGAAAATAAAGATGAAAGTTGAGAGGCAATGGGCAATGTGGGGCCATTTGCTTTTATAGGTTAACTTTTCTTATTCCATTCCCCCTTTCTTGTTCAGGGCTTTCTTTTCCCCTCCCTTCTCTCTAGGGCAGTGCCTGGTGGTAGATAATGCATTTAGGTGTGGTGGTTGGCTCCACCTTTCTCCATAGATAGCACATTCAGGTATGAGTCATTTGGCTTCAGATGTGTCAGCTACCATCAGGTGTTTCCTGTAAGTGGGTAGCCTGAGGCAGGTTGTCTGTCTAGGACAACAGCTTCCCTGACCTTTCTTAAGGGCCCCTTTATGTTTATTTTTTCTCTCCCCTCTCTCCTTGTTTGGGCCTGCTTCAAATTCTCCCTCAGAGAGTTCTCACCACTTAATCTTAAGGATTGCTGAGGGATAAAGGGCTGTTTTCTGTAGCTGTTTCCTGCTTCTTAGAGGTTGTAGGCCCAGCCTGTTGGGCATAGAACTTTTTGGCTATTTCATTTAAGTTGAAAGGGGAGAAGTCTGGAGGGTCAGTAGGAATGGCTCAAAATCTTTGCATCAGCATTGGCTTTATTTGAAGAAATAAACTTGGTGAGAAGTTTAGAAATGCAAGAGCCAATCAATAGCAAGAAGAGGATAGAAGTGAACAGGCCTAGGAGATGTATTAGCCAAGAGAGACAGGGGAGAGGGAAGGAAATGATCACTTTTCACATCTAAGAGTGAATTTTAGTTGGGCAGTTCATTTCTGCTTAACTGGGAAATAACAGGGCACATGTGCCAAGTTAAGACATGCAGGAATGAGGTTTAGAAGGGACTCAATTGATTGAACTGTGGCTTTAGCTTCTGTGTCAGTCCACTTATTTCCTTGACTGACATTAGTATTATTTTTTTAATGGTTAGGGCAATGAGTTACTGCTATTTTTTTTTTTTTTTTGGTAAGAGCACAGCATTTAAAAGAGTATTTCTTGTTGGTGTTTAATTGAGAGAAAGCCTCACTTTTTTACACTGCTGCATGAGCATGCAGGACTGGCAAGGCATAACCTTTTTGTTTTTCCTAGGTCTAGGGCTCAGGTGAAGGCAATTAGTTTTGCTGAGTCCTTGGGGGCAGGGCTTTCTCTCAACTTTAGTGTGGCTGCTGATTGTGTACTTTCCTTTTTACTTTTTTGGTTAATGAAACTTCTTTTAGATATAAAAATATTTGACAAATTAGAACAGAAGTTTTGCTCTGTTTTACATTTACACATTTATTAGAGTTATGTTAATTAACAGGTATAACATGATTTATATACTTGCCTTGTTGCTCTTTTAATGTCCTTTTTTGTTGAAGGTGAAGTTCTGACTTATCCTGATCACATATATATTTTTAAAAAGGCTGTAGAGTAAAGTAGTGCAACTGCCAAGTAAATTTGGTTATTATACACATTAGGATTAGGATATAATGCCTTATATCCCACTTCTTACTGTCCACCACAGTAAGAATGCTGTTAAGTTTTTAGGAATGTAAAAAAATTTGAATATATGAATAATATTTCAGCTATGCAAATTTAGTTCACAGAAGGTTAGAAATTTTTTATCACTGTAATAATTTTTAAACACTTTTTAATGTAATATTAAACCATTTTAGCACTTCATTTTTACAAGGTGAGAGATTAATTATTTGTAACAGTTTTCCTATAAGAGTGAGACTTGTCTTCTGAAATAAAGAATTACAAGGTCAACATAAGCATTAACAAGGATAATTTTCTATATGATATAAAATTTTTATTTTTAGACAGAGTATTCAGATGGTTAAGAACCATGTTATAA
>PVIY010033719.1:0-27787 GCA_004026745.1 Myrmecophaga tridactyla | reverse complement strand
GGCTGTGCTGCCTTGTGCTCTCTCATTTAAGCACCAGCCAATTAAGCCAAACGTCACTCATTGCAGCAGACACGCCTCCTAGCTGACTGCAGATGTAATTGGCAACAGATGAGGTTCACGTACCGTTGGCTTATGTCCGCAGCAACAAGACTAGGTATGCTCACCTGGCCAAGTTGACAACTGAATCTAACTAACACAGTGATCTTCTGCTGTTTTCATCGCATGTAAATATCTTGATTGATTTACTTTGGGAGTTGATTTCTTTCAGTAATCTAAGGCCTTGTGTTTGCAGGATGGTTATACAGCAGGGAGCAGGGCTGGGGTGGGCACGCAATACGGTGATTTGTTTCAGGGCAGGTATAGATGCAGGTTGGGGATGTTACGCTGATGCTTGTGAACATGAGCACCTGGCGGCCAGGGAGGATGTAGCTGTGCGGGTGCACCGGTCTGGGGGTCGAAATCCTGGTGTGCGCTGGTCTAAGGCACGAGGCCCTTTGTGCGCATGCTTATAGAGCTGTTAGCAGCAGGTCGGTGTTATGCCTTCGTGGATTGGGGGCAGATGTGACCTGGCTGTGCAGGTTGGCACTTTCTCAGAGCTGGGAGGTGAGGCTGAGGGCCGTGCGCATGCACGGTTCTAGGACTGCTGTTAAGTGTGGCTCCCAGAACTGAATGACATGATTGGGAGCCTGTGCACATGCACGGGTCTGGAAGTGCCATAAACGGATGCTCTGAGCATAGGGAGATTGGGGTGAGGCGGTGCGACACTATGGGCAGGGGGCAGAGGTAGCCTATGTATGGAGGTTTGTGCCCGTAACAGCCTGCAGGGAACAGTGAGGGGGAGGTAGTGCTTGGGAGGGGTGCAGGAGAGGTAGTCTGGGCTGTGCTTGGGGTCGGGGTGTGGGGCAGGTACCTCCACTGGGGGCTGGTGGGGTGGGGAGCGACTGGAGTGCAGGGAATGGGAGCTGGTGTTGGGGTTCAGGTGCTTGGGGTGTGGGGTGTGTCGCCAGTCACGGGGCTGTGCTGGTGTGTGTAGCGCGCCCACGGAACACAGCCTGGCTTACTTCTTGGTCCTGTGCTCCAGCCTGTGTACTCCCATGGGCTCTGCTCTTCTGCGCCAGGCTCCAGCCTTCTGCCTCTCGGTTCTTTGGCCTCTGCAACCAGGCCTGCTGCATGTGGTACAGGAGGCTCTCCCAGGTCAGCTGCACTCCCGAATTGCCACCTCAGCCTCTCTCCTGTCCCTTCTCTATCTTTTCCGTGGGGCAGGGCTAATCTTGAACCACTCTAGTCAACCATCTTCCCAGAAGTCCTCTCAAACTCATATATTTAACTGAAGAGATTTCCACATTGAATGTGGAAAGTGCAGCCTGGTTTCTGCTTGTAGCTTATAGTGAAATGCAACAGGAAAGAGATAAGCTGAGAAGTAACTCTTGGGTACAAAGAAACCAGAAACTGATGGTCTGAAAAATTCTGGGCTTCCAGAAAGGGAGACCCCAGAGAATAGTGCCCCATCTGAGGATTTAACCAAATGTGTAACCAGTCAGCCATTTAAGAAAAAGCCCAGATTGGAAATGTAGTCACCCAGGAAGAATTTGTGGAAATTCTTTTATCTAATTGGTGTGATCCATGTATGCTGCATGGAAAACCAACAAGTTTCTTATGAGATCCGTATGAATGGAACCACTTCAATTCCAGACTGAAAGGGCAGAAAAGGGACAAATTGAAGGAAAAATAACTTCAAAGGCTGAACCTTGGAAGTGAAAGTCTGAAGCCAGGAAATCTTGGGCCAGGAGAGTAGATCTGCCTGTGTATGTGGAGGGGATGAGTTTTCCCAGGAGGCTGAGGGCAGGTCTTCTGTCTCGATGTTCAGGAAGAGTTCTGGTCCCCCAGGCCTTGGAGAGAATGGAGTACATTCTTTGGAGATTGAGGAGAGCCTGGCTGCCACCCCATTATTCTAAGAGGATTGAGTGTTGCCCTGGCAATGGCAGAGTGCCCAGGTGCTGCCCTGATTCTTGGGGAGGGTGAAGCCAAGGAAAAGATGGCCTCTCCAGTGTTCCCCAAGGTTACAAATGTCCATGCTGCTGCGTTGGCACCTAGAAAGGGTGGGACTGCTGCTCTGTCAAGCCCCAAGGACAAGTGACTCAGACTTTGAAATATAATGGTGTTTGTCCTGCTGGTTTTCTGAACTGTTTGGGTCAGTGTCCCTTGTTTTCCTTCCAATCTCCCACTATGGCAAAGGAATTGTTTATCCTATGACTGTTCCTTTTTTGTATGTTGGCAGCAGGTAACTTTTTCTGCAGTTAACAGGTCCTGAGCCAGAGGAGAATTTTTCCTTAGGATAGACCATGCCTGTAACCAACCTTAAGATATTGATGATATTTTGTATTGGTTTTGACTTTATATTGTATTTTTATTATTACTGAATTGATTTAAGGCTTTTGTGATATTGTGATAGAATGAGTATATTTTGTGTATGGAAAGAACATATCTTTTTTGGATCCAGAGGGTGGAATGTGCTGAGTTGAGGCTGTTGTGTACCCCAGAAAAGCCTTATTCTTTTTCTCTAATCCAATCTTGTGGAGTGAAGACTTATTGTAGGGTGGGATCTGTTTGATTAAGTTGTTTCCATGGAGATGTGACCCACCTAGTTTTTTTGAGTAGGTGGTTTCCATGGACATGTGTCTCCGCCCATTCAGGGTGGGTCTTGGTCCACCTCCTGGAGTCCTTGAAGAGGTAACTGTTTTGGAAAAAGCTCAGTGCCAGCACAGGCAGAGACATTTGGAGATGTAGAAAGAAAACACCCCCAGGGAAGCTGTTCGCAACAAGAAACCAAAGGACCAGCAGATGCCAGCCACATGCCTTCCCAGATCAGGGATTTGGCAAGAATGGGGCCACACCAGAGCCCAGGACAAACTGGACCCCACATCTGTGCCTCACTCCCTGCGGCTGTCATGCCCGAGGTCACCACAGGCGAGGCTGGTGGTCTTCGCTGCAGCGCCGCATGCCCACTTGGCTCAGGGCTGGAGCCGCTGGGGGGACCTGCGGGCAAGCTGCCCCGTCTGGAGCCCCGGGATTCAGGTGGCATGAAGGGGTATGGTGGGCAGCCCCCAAGGTGGCGTCCAGGGACCCTACCTCCTCTCGGATCACTCCCTCCTAAGGAAGCCAGCCACCAGGTCCCAGGGGTGCTCAGGCAGCCGTGGAGAAGCCTCGAGACCGGGAATGGGGGCTCCGGCGGGCAGCCGGCGGGCACGAGTCCAGCCCACAGCCACGTGGCAAGCCTGGGCGGGAACCCCAGTGAGTTTGGGCGGGAACCCTAACCCCAGTGCAGTCCTCTGATGGCGGCAGCCCCGCTGCGACCTCAGTGGCCTGGCCTGAACCTCCCGGTCAGTTGTTCTTAGTTGTTTTGAAGGGAACAGTTTGGGGCCCCTTGTAGCTAATACCTATCCTAGTTCCAAAACGGCTCTGCACCCAACCGGAAAGCCTGTCTCCTTGGGGCCTCTTCCCCATTCCCAGCTTGTAAAGCTCAAATTGTTCTGCCTTACTGGTCATCAAAACCTGGTGATGGTTATGACATTTGCCTCTTACTATTGTGATGTTTATTCCTCTCTGGTTAGTCTGTAGATAAATTAGCCTTCTCAGTGGTGCTTTTTCATGAGCAAAATATGTTGAATCTGAAATGTGGTGTAGCCATTTTTTAATTCTGTAGTCCCTGATTTTTGTGTCCTGCCCTTAGCATTTAGCGTGCTCCTAGTCTCCAAGGTGTGTCCTTTGTTTCCTTCTGGAAGCTACTGGGTCGTGACCTTCAGGTTTGGGTCTCTGATTTTTCTCAAATGAACGTTTGTGCATGTAGTGAGGTGTCGGGGCTGGGGGCCGTTTTACTCCCTGTGGATTTCCAGTTGTACCAGCACCACTGGGTGCCCTGAATTGCCTTAACTGAACTCACTCCGTCACATCCCTGTGGGTCTCTTCTACGCGTCCTGCCTGCCCCATTTGCCCATTTATGTTTCCTTACATCGAAAACACTCTGCCTTGGGTGGTGCAGTGGTGGCTCAGTGGCAGAGTTCTCACCTGCCATGCTGGAGACCTGGGTTCGATTCCTGGTGCCTGCCCATGCAAAAAAAAAAAATCACACTGCCTTGATGCTGCAGCTTTATAGAGAGCCTTGAAATCAGGTTGTCTGTGTCCTCCCACTTTGTTCCGTGTTTTTCAGAATGGCTTAAAACTTTGTAATCATTGTTTTGTGCAAAATAACTCAATTCCATTATTGCACTTTGTAATTCACCTCGTAGAGGCCACCTCTTTGTGACTGATGCTTTTTTGAAAATTAAAGAACTGTCACTGTAAGGGAAACCCCCAGCACTTAGCTGGAAAAGCACATGCTCAAGAGAACACTAAATGAAGGCTCTGTAGATCTGGGGTCTCCCCTGGCCATGAATTTAACTCTTTTGGATATTTTGGGGCGGTCCCAAAACTTGTAGTTGCCCACCCATACCCATCATCATTATCACAAAGACAGACTGAGGAAATGACATTAATGCAATTTTAGAATTAATAGTGAACAGTTGAAATGTAAATAATATTTTTAGTCTTAACCTTTCGTGGAACGTGGATTGTTTTATAAAACAGATGCCAAGTATTTTATTAATGTGAAAGCCTCTTATTGCGTATTGTCCTAAACTTGACTCTCGGTATTTTAATGTCACAATTGAGAATCTTTTAATGAAGCCACACACGCCCTGATCTGGTATGAGAGCGTGAGGGCTGCACTGAACCAGCCCACGACTTTACACATACTTCTTCAAGAACCGCTGCCAAATTTGTTTCTCTCCTTTCTGTCTGCAACTGCCATTACCAGCAGCTCTTGCCAGAGTTAACTGACTGTGTGTGTGTGTGTGTTTGTGTGTGTGTGCGCGCGCGCAGATGCTGACAACATGAACCTTTGTGTGGGGGTCAAACAGAAGACATGGGCCTGTGTTCCCAGAAACCGTGCGGTCAGGTTTCCTTAAAAATGTGCATAGATTGTGTTTCTGGAGATGAGGGCTCAAGTTAAAAGCAAACAAAGATACCACAAAACATATAACAACTTGTTTTAAAGGATTTGTGATCTTGAATTTGGACCCCTTTCTGGTAAATACACACTGAGCCTCTACTAGAATACAATTCTTTAAAAAGAAAAATATTCCTGTAACAGCTGTTATGGAACGGAACTGTTCAAAGAATTTGAGTGAGAAACCCTTTGTGTGTGACTTCCAAATTGTTCAGTAGGGGTGGTGTGGCAGTAAGCAGACGCGGCAGCGGAAACACTGTTTCACGAAAATAACCTGGTCTCTCCAGCTGGTTGAGAAATGCCATGAAAATGGCGATTGGCATCTGTGCATAGGTCTTCTCAGCAGTGTCTTTCTCCATACCTGGGGTGTGATCGTCTGTCATTTAGTTTAGTCTGGGGGAGTAAAGGTAACCCCACGGTGCCAGGACACGGTGGGCCAGCCCCTCATCCACCCGGGTCCCTTAGGTCAGCTCCAGCTCCTCCCCAAGCACCGGGGAAAACATGCTGCTTTGCCCAAGCCATTGGAGTTCCAGCCAGGGAGAGAATGAAAACTCAGAGGACAGAAGTGTGTGATTTATCTGTATGAAGCTTTCTCAGCTTTCAGAGAGACAGGCTGGACTTGTCAGGAAGAGCGTCTGGGGAAAGTGATGAGGTGACGCATGCGGAGGGCTCAGCGCCTTGCGGGCCGAGTCGCTGGTCACCTCTGTGTGTCCTGCCCAGGGGAGAGGCAGGCATGGGGGGCGTTCAGACGACCACGAGCGTGGAGTCCACTCGGGCCAGGCGGCGTGCTAGGAACAGCTTTTATCCGTGTGCCCTGCTCACACTTTTAGGTAGAATGTTCCAGAAGTCCATGCAGGGGACTGGGGAGCCTTCTGATTCTATGTGATGACCTTCTCTCTTTCTTTCTGCTTTTTTTATTATTTTTTGTTTCCTCCTAGAAAAATCTCAGGTCCACTTTATTTCTTCATGCTCCTGTTTTTTTGTTTTTTTCTTAAATCGAATTGTTCTTTCCTTGTTCCTCTGGGCTGGCTGTAGAAGTGTCACCCTAAGCAGGCAGCGCTGCTTCTGGGAGACGCATCCTGTCGGTGGGAGAAGCAGAGCTGCGCGCTCAGGGTGGCCATGCGTGGGGCCGCGCTCCGGGAAGCAGGCCCAGCTGTCCGTGGACCGGGTGCCGCGTCGCCACGCCGTGGTGGGGCGCTGGGGCAGGCCCCTGGAGACCTGCTTAGCTGAGAGGAGATGTGGACACCCCCCAGGAATCATGGCCAGTGAGAGGGCTGGAGGAGTAAGAGGGTGTGGTGTCGCCTCCTCCAGGAAGGGCTGGCCGGCGCTGTGCCAGCTGTGATGGGGCATGGCAGAGAGCGGTTTTCAGACGTGCCCTCAGGGAGCTTACGTGCTAGGAGGAGACGGGAAGTGACCAAGTGGGCCGAGAAACAGTGCGTCATCTTTGGGTTGAGGGCCACAAAGAATAATACAGCCATGAGTGTGGGCTGGGGGCTCTGTGCCATTTTAAATCGGGCAAAGGGGAAGACCCCATGACTTTGGGGCAGAGGTGAGTAGCTGGGGGCCAGAAATCCAGGAGGAGAGAGCAGAAAGTGTGCAGGGCCAGCCTGGTGGTGTCATCGAGCAGCTGGCAAGCATGGAGCTGAGTTAGGGGTGAGGGGTACAAGCCGCCAGGTTAGAGGGGGAGCAGGGGCCCTGGCCGTGGGGAGGGCCTCGGCCTGTGCGCTGAGACGGCAGGCCGTGGGGTGTGGGTCAGCAGGTGGCCTGAGCTGATGTGCTTTGCAGGGCCACCCTCCTGGAGTGGGAGACTTAGAAAGAGGCCGTGGTGGAAGCAGAGAGGCCGTTTCAGGGCTGATCTGTTCATAGTCTCGGGGATGTGACTCGGGCTAGGGTGCGGGGACGGCTGGGTCTAGTTTATTCTGAAGACTGAGAAACAGGATCAAGGAAGGCCGGAGAGCTAGTTCAGGGTGGCAGGAGTTTGGCCGGGAGCTGGGGGAAAAGGGGGTGTCAGGGAGTGGGCAGGAACGGTGAGTGCTGAGCAGGCGGGGATGCCAGAAGAGAAGGGTGTGTCCGAACGGTGCTGGGGGCTCCTGGCGGGGTCAGCCTGGGCCTGGGGTCCCACACCACATGGCGGCCTGTGCCATGGAGCCCTGCGTGAGGGCGGGGGGCACGACAGCAAGACCCCCGGGAGGTAGAGAAGGCCCATTTCCAAGGGGCATGGCCCAGAGAACAGGTGGCAACGCTGTGGAAGAGTGGGGCGCATTGTTCTCAAGCCAGATTGTTGTAGTGTCCCCCTGGGCCCTCGGAGCTGTCAGAGCAGCCCGCAGGAGCGCATGCCGCAGACGTCGGGAGCAGCAGGAGGCCGTGGCTGGGGGACACGAGGTGGCCAGGACACAGCGTGGATGCTGTCACTCTGGCGAGGGACGGACAGGGGTGTTAGTGCCCAGCGCTGGGACCCTTGCCTGTTCGCCCTTCCCGCCCTTGCTTGTGCACAGGGGAGAGGAGGGGCGGCAGTGGCTGGTGTGTCCGAGCTGGGGGTGCCCCTGCACCCTGGTGGACACCCAGGGCTGGGACTTGCATGGGGAGTTGACAGGGGTGGGGGTGGGGGGGGTTGCATGGCGAAGGCCTGCCCCCTGTGCCCCTGGAACTAGCCCTGCCTTTTCTGTCCCCCTCTGACCCCTGACCCCTGGTTTAGGTCACGTGGCCGCTGCAGGACTCCTGTCCCCTGCCACATTGCTCCCTGCTCTTGCTGGTCTCCGCGGAAAGGCCACCTTGCGGCCTTCTCCTTCCTGAGCAGCGCCGGTGGTCTCACGTCCGTGACCCAGGCCCCCCCAGCTAGCGAGGGCCCCTCCCATCTCTCACGCCAGCCTCCTGCACCTGACGCCCACCGCGGAGACGGGAGAGAGTTCCCGAGGTGCACGGCTCGTGCTGTGGAGCCAGTGGGTGGTGAATCCACGCGGGCCCCCGCCGGCCCAGGGACAGGCTCCTGGTAGCCTGGCGTCTGTCGCTTTGCTCCCGAGAATTATTTATGATTCACTTAGGAAAACCTTCGCCGCTGCCTTGTCAAAGGCGGGGATGAGCTGTGCCCCCCTTCCCCTCGGCCCCCAGCTCCTGACTGGCGGGTGGGGCCTTTTCCTAGGGAAGAGGCTGCAGGAGGGCAGAGAGGGAGGGAGAAAAAAAGAAAAGACAACTCTGTTTTTGGAATAAAAGATTTGGCCAGGGAACATAGGTTTTTGCAGGTTTGTATCATGCAGTTCTGCTTTAAGTGCGAAATAAAAAACTTGTGAAGTTCAGGCTTATTTGCATAATTGAAACATATTTTTCTTTATTTAAAACTAAAATCCTCGGAAGGGACTCAAGTTGACTTAATGCCTAATATGGAGTGGTACTGGGCTGGATGCTTTACATTTCTTTAATCATTTGGTTTTCATAGCGATCCCCTGAGTGAGCATTTGTCCTTTTCGTAGTTGAGGACACTGAGGCTCCAAGGCTGAGCTGTTCCCGGTCACTCTGCAGAGAGGGGCTGAAATGGGATTTAAACCCAGAGCCGTTGGTGGCACATACCCAGGGGCTTTCCGTCGCATGACGCTCCTGCCCTGGAGAAAAGACCCATCTGGTTTTTCCCTTACATCAAATGCAGTTTTGCCTTGTGAGTTGACGATGAAATAATCAGCTTGGGGTGGGGAAGGTGTGAAGACACCTGCTGAAAAAAGCTGTGGTGAAATTAGCAGGGAACTAAGAGAAGACTCTAAGGAGAGAGGTTGACACTTTGCCCCTTTGGGGGCATGTATAAGTTTGGGGTCTCTGGGTTAAGAGTCCCATCGATCATGCTTTCTCACCTCAGAATTGCCGAGCAGAAAAACTTAGCAGCAGACTGTCAAGGATTTGATGTCTTATTTTTTTTTTTCTTTTTAAATCTCAGATGTGAACATGAATTTGTTATTGTTTCATTGAGCAGCTGAGCAGCGGAAGGGGCTGGCGGCCCTCCCCTCCCCAGGTCTCTTGTCAGTGTTGGATCGAGTCCCAGTCCCGGGTCGGCCCAGCGAATTTGGATATGTCTGTGCAGATCATATTGCAGAATTGCCACACAGCTCTCTGGCCCTCGGCAGTTTTCTCTTCCCCAGAAGGGGCCGTTGGTTTAACCCAAACTACAGTTCAGTTTCAAAAAGGACAGCAGACATTTTGCAGGTCAGCTTGTGTGCTTTTCAGTGGCAAGTATGGATGTTCCACAAAAATTGGAACCTATCTGTCTGTCTGCCTTGCATATGGCCTGCCCCGCCCCGGACCAGTGCCATCCTGGAGCATCCTAAGAGTTCAGGAATTGTCTGTGGTAGGAATCAGAGCCCAGTTCTTAACCTAAATCGCAAGAAACACTAAACTAGAGTGGCTGTAATTGTATAATGACAGCCACCGCTGCGTTTGCGTGTCTGTATACCAGATGCCTGTGCATTTTACATAGGACCTCATTTTCTCCTGATTCAACTGTGGTTTTGCAAAACAGGCACTCTGGACACTGCTTCCTTTGCTAGTGAGGAAACTGAGGCCCAGAGAGATTAAATGCTTCCCCCAAGGCTACACAGCTGGTAAAGGATGCTCTTGCCTCCGGATTCACAGGAGGTGCCACCCCATCCCACAGCCAGATGCCACACACAGCAGCCTGAGTCCTCCATGGACCTGGTCAGATGGATGGAGTGTCATTCCTTCTCCTGTAAAGGCCCCCTTCCCACTGGGCCTCTGGCTCCCAGTCGCCCCTCCTTCTGTGAAAAATCCTCCATGCTCATCTCTTCCTTAAAGTCCCTCCAACCACCCACCCCCACCCCCAACCCCTCTGGCTTCCTTTACCGTGACACCTCACAAAGGAGTTGTTTGTCTTGCCATCTCCACTTCCTCAAACCCCAGTCTTTCCTCATCCTTCTTCCTGCTCCTTGGAGGTTGTGCTCCTTAGAGGCTGTGCTTTTTGGTGGCTCTGCTCCTTGATGGCTGTCTTCCTTGGAGGCTGTGCTCCTCAGGGGCTGTGCTCCTTAGAGGTTGTGTTCTCTGGAGGCTGTGCTCTTTGGTGGCTGTGCTTCTTGGAGGCTGTGTTCCCTGGAGGCTGTGCTCTTTGATATCTGTGCTCCTTGGAGGCTGTGCTCCTTAGAGGCTACGTTCTCTGGTGGCTGTGCTCCTTGGAGGCTGGGCTCCTTGGAGGCTGTGTTCTCTGGAGTCTGTGTTCTCTGGAGGCTGTGTTCTTTGGTGGCTGTGCTCCCTGGAGGCTGTGCTCCTTGGTGGCTATGCTCCCTGGAGGCTGTGCTCCTTAGAGGCTATGCTCCTTAGAGGCTGGGCTCCTTGGAAGCTGTGCTCCTATGGTCTTTCTCCTGCCTGGTCCATTGCAGCTCTTTTACCAGCTTTTCTCCTTTCCCTCTACATGTGAATGTCCAGGGGCTCTTGGTCTGTATCCTATTCTCTATTCTTCCTTAGCTCACCCTTTCCCTTGATGAGCTCATCCAGCCCATGGCTTCTGGCATCATCTTTTTTTTGCATTCATTCCCAAATTTACTTCTAGCTTTAACTGGAAATTTGCCTTTAGACTCCAGAGTTCCCCGCTTGGCTTCTCTCCCCACAACCCGTTTTTCTCTGGTCTTCTCCACCTGAGTGAATGGCACCCCCGGTCGCCCGGCTGCTGCCAGCACCAGCCTCGGTGCCATCTCGGGGTCTGCTCTTGCCTGCAGCTTCAGCTCCAGTCCCCCTGCGAGACCCTTTGCTTCTCCTAGCGCGTGCCGGATCCCTCGCTTCTCAGGTCACCCCACGGCCGCCCCGGCCCGGGCTCTGTCCCCTCTCACCCAAGCGCCTGCGGCCATGGCCTCCCCCCCCCTGACTTCCGCACTGCTGTCTTTTGTCCCTTTCTTCCCACAATACCCAGAATGGTGTGTGAAAGCCTTATAATGAGGGATGGCTGCCTCCTACCTGCCAGGTGCCGTGTTGAGTCCCTTATTCTTTGGGAAGTAAGCACTCTGGCAGCTGCAGTTTTCGGGGCTGGGGTGGGGGACATTGAAGCTGGAGCAGTCCACTCATTTGCCAGAGGCTTGAGCCAGGATCCTTCTGGGAGGCTCTGGAGCCCGCACCTTGGCTTCTATGCTTACTGCTTCCCAGAGAGAAGGTCCTGCCCCCTCCTCTTACAATTAGGGTGCCCCCACCCTGGCTTCTGCCCACCCCACCCACCTTGGCCCCTCTCTCTCTCTGTCTCATCGGAACCTCTGCACACCCCACATGCCCTTAGGGCTGATGCTCGGGCAGGCCCCGCTCTGACCTTCCCCACCAGTTCTTCCCGGGCCCGGGGCCTCCAATGCATTCGGCCGCAGCTCACGTGTGCCTGCAGTGACTCCGGCCCTGGGCTCAGTCTAGATTAGTCCTTTCCGATGAGGCAGCGCATTTTACTCATTGTAGCACTTGCTGTTGTCCTGTATTTCTCTGTCTTTCTCTCTGTCCCCCGGTGATGGTGATTGTTGAAGGTAATGTTAATTGATCCTGGAATTTTGAGCTGCCATGCAGGGGCCTCCCTGGCCTCACCCACAGGCTTTTGAGCCCCGCTGCGTGGACACATGGGTAAAGGAACGCACAAATTACACCTGGTAGCCTGGGATTCTGTGCATTTCCTGCCCTCCCATCTTGCCCCTGCCGGGTTCCCCAGGTTTAGACCCTGGGCTTCAGCACCTCTGCCCTTCAGCGCACTCAGGGAGCATCTGCCCTCGTTGCAGGTGATAAAGGAGGTGTACAGTGGCGGCAGTGGACCCATGGGCCCCGAGTGTCCCCCTCCATCAAGTTCCCCAGTGCACAAGACGGAGCTGGAGAAGGTAAGGGGACTGTTTCTTTCTAGGAAACGTAGCCTCGGAGTTGATTTAGGCCGTCCTCAAAGTCTGTACATGCTCTGAGAATGTCAGACCTTCGCAGTTTAAAAAAAAAGGAAAAAGAAAAAAAGAAATGCAACCTGCGTCCCAGCCACTCAGGAGAGCAGTCCTGGATGATAAGGTGTGTGCCTGCTCCGCCCAAGCTTGAGTGGCTCATTTTGCTGACTCCCAGCTGGGGGTGGGTGCATGTGGGCAGGCCCACGCCTCTTGGCAGGGGCAGAGCCGGAACGGGAGGCAGGTCTGTTTCCAAATCCTCCGTGAAGAGGGCCCAGATATTCCAGATCCCCCCAGCACTCTAAGGGCGTGCACGGGGGGACAAGCTTCTGCCATTGATTCACGCCCCGTTCCCCCTTCTGAGAGGACACGTTCACCATGACTGTTTAGAAGGCTGTCAGTTTCTAAAATCCTTTTCATGGAAGTGCCATTATTTTTGCATTCTAAATCATGGAAGCCCTTTCCTTTGCAATGCCCCCATGATGCTAGGTTAGCCCTCATCTTCTGGTTTAGAGGATGACATCTGGTGGCGCCTCTGGCCAGGGCCCTGGCCCCCAAGCCTTAGTGTTGGCCTCACCCCGGAGCCTGCCCAGCGGTCTCCTTGCCTCTGAAATGGGTGTGCAGGACACGCTCTGCCAGTTTCCCGAGACCCACGTGCAGGTCAGCAAGAGTGATGGGGGGCAGGCTGAGCCCATGGCACCTGTGGAGGCCAGGCTGGGATGGGCCTGGTTCACCTGCCATCGTTACTTGGAGTCTGCAGTGCCTCGTCTCATCCCTGGTGGCATCAGACCCTGTCCTCCTCCGATCACCGTGGAGGTGGGATGAGATGGTGGCTTGTCAGTGCCGGGCCCAGGACCTGGAACGCAGGAGGCACTGGATGAATGTACTTCCAAGAGCTTATTCCCACTCGGCCAGGCTATTTCCTTTCCCTGCGCCTCCTGCTTCCTGTTCCTTTTACTTATATGAAGGCCACACACCCATGCCTTCCAGGAATGTGTAAAGCCCCCACTGTGACCTCCCGTGCCCACGCCGTCCCTGCTGCACTTTCTCCAGGTATAACTGATGGTGCTTCCTCAGAGACCAGCTTCCTGCAGGCAGTGTCCTGAATTCGTGTCCAGGGGACTTTCTGAGCCCTCACGGTTTCACCCCCTGTCAGGAATCCATCCCTTGTTTTCTGTCCTTATCCTGCTAGTGACACAGTAGCCCTGTTTGTTTATTTTTCCCTGATTATGGAACTAGCACCTGCTCATGTGAGCAAGTCCAGCAAGCCACAAATAAGAGGACAGAAGCCGCTCCAGTCCGCCGCCTGGGGGAGGCAGCTCCTCTTCCCACATTTCTAAATCAGGTTTTCTATGCATCATTTTCACTTAGAATTTGACTAATCTATGCATAAGATTTCTTATACCACTCTTTTTTCCACTTTTATGTAAGTGAAGGACTCTGTCACCAATTTTCCAGGTTTTTGGAAACTCATAACGAGAGTTTCCATCTTAGCATTTGTATGGCTGTCCCACCACTTACAAAATCATACCCCTGGGCCACGGTGGCTCAGCAGGTAAGAATGCTTGCCTGCCATGCCCAAGGACCCGGGTTCGATTTCCGGTGCCTGCCCATGTTAAAAAAAAATTAAAAAAAAAAAATCATACCCCTGCCCCCTCTCTCACTCGCTTAGGCTCTTTTTTATCTTTTGTAAGTCATTTAAAATAATAGGGTACTTGGCATCTTTGGCTTTAGTGTTTACCTTTCTGACTATTGAGGGTAAATTCCTAGAAGCAGAATTACTAGGCCCAAGGATAAAGCTTTTTTTTTAAAGCTCTGGCTTTACATTCCTATGAACAAATTGCTTTCCAAACAGGTTGATCCAATTTTATTTTTCATCAGCAGTACCTGAGATTCCTCTTTATTGCACTGCACAGGCTTGGTACTTCTCAGCCCCTGAGCTTGGGTTTCTAAGTCCCCCCCCAGCTCTTGGCCTCGGCTCCCAGGTTGCCCGTTGGTCTGAGAGCTGCGGCCGTGCCCGCCTGGGTGGAGCCTGGCAAGCAGAGCCCCGGGCACCCCAGCTCTCCCCTGGCAGCCCTTCCCCACGGCTGCAGCACGGCAAACACAGCCTGCTGGCCTCGGCAGCCATCACCATGGCTCTGGTTCTCAGGGAACATGGATGTTTCTTGGTGGCTGCCCAGATGTGTTATGTCTCCCAGCGGGCCATCCTGAGTGGCACTTTGGTTTGATGCCTCCAGCAAGGGACTGGGGAAGGGGACTCTGGACGCCTTTCCTCTGCGCTGCCCCCACGGGCTCGCTGTGGGAATGAAGGGGTCCAGTTCTGAGAGTGCATCTCGCTCAGGTCCTTACTGAGGCCCTCACCATGCTAGTTAGAATTAGATGTCAGGAGTGAAGCACTTACAGTGAATCTTGAAGGCTTCTGCTAGCACCTTGTCTCTCTCGGCTGCAATTGGAATGTATTTGTGGCCAGCAAATGCTTGACCCTTATCCAACTGCTGAGTGACAGGAGGAATTAAATGAGTGATGGAACTTTATTTCTGGAAGGATAATATGGCTTGGCGAGGTAGTACTTTTTGTTAATCTTAATAACTTTTTAAAATCACTTGCAAGAAAAAATGATTTTAGTATAATAGGCAGGTTTCTTTTAAAGCATGCGATAGTGTACCTTTGGTGTGTTTTTCCTTCAGTTTTGATGTGGTTTTTTTACTAGCAACTTAACCAACTGGTCTGTGCCATTGAGCCCAATCCCTGAATTGTTGAGAACCTGGCCCACATTTCCTTTCACTTTTGAGATGACTTTTAATTGACCCACAATGCATCCTGGCGTTGGGACCATTGCAAGAATAACTTACTACCTTCTCATCCTTCCAGAAGCTGTCTTCAGAGAGACCAAGCTCAGATGGGGAGGGGGCCGTAGAAAATGGAGTCTCTGTGTGTAATGGAAAAGAACAAGGTGAGTTCTGCTCTGCCCAAAGTACACAAACTAAAACAAAAGTTTTACAGCCATTTCTGTAAACTGATTATGTGAACATTTTCTTTTGTAATTAATTGTCATCATCCTAGAGTGCACGTACCGGAATCCAGGGTAAACCCTTCTGGTCTGTATCAGCCCTTGAATCATCATTTTCTGTCCTACCAAACCTTGGCCTACTTCTCCCTGTTGTCGTGTGCCCAGCGTGTAAGTCACAGCAGGTCATTTCCTCACTGGATTTACCACCCAGAAGAACTGTCATTGACGGCAGCTGTCATCTGGGTGGAGATCTGATTGTCCAACGAGAAAGCTTCAGACAGTGATTCAGGAACTCGTGCCCCCAGCCCTGCCTTTCTCAGCCAGTCGCTTTCCCTCTTTAAGCTTCAGTTTCCCCAACTTTAAAGGGAGAAGGCCAGAGTTTCACATTTTAAAGTTTTTTTTTTAATCAGCTTTATAGAGGTATAATTTACATATGGTAAAATTCACCCATTGTTCATATGGTTCTATGAGTTTTGACAAATATATGCAGGTGTGTAACCACCACAATAAAAGAGGGTGTTTCTGTTACCCCAGAGTGTTCCCTTGTGCTCTTTTAGGCATTTCTGCCGGCCCCTGGCGCTGCAGGTCTTTTTTTGTCTCTCTAAAAGGACATATAAGTGGCGTGTCCTGGTGGGGAGCCTGAGTCTGGCTTCTTTCATGTGGCATAATGCATTTGAGCTGCGCCCATGTCTTAGCGCATATCAGTAGCAGGCTCTTTTTTTTTAATTTTATCGTGTGACTGTACCACAATTGGGTTACCCATCTTGCATTGAGGAGCCTTTGGGAGCTCAGGCACCCAGCTGCTTTAGATATTCATGTCCAGGCTCTTGTGTTTTCCTTTTGGGGTGAATCCACAGAATGGCAAAGCTGAGTCGTGTGCAGTCTTGGCAGCCTTGGAACAGTCTGGTTGTGTTTTTGTTTCTTTATAACCATTTTCATAGGTGTGTTATGGTATCTAACTGTGTTTTTAATCACACTTCCCTGATGTTGAAGGAGGTTGAATATTTTTTGAATGTGCTTATTTGCCATTCGGATATCTTCTTAAGTGAAGGTATGTGTGCCCAACTCTTTTGCCCATGTTTTTATTGGATTCTTTGTTCTTATTTTTAAGTTTCAAGAGTTCTTTGTATATTCCGAATACAAGTACTTTATCAGATATGTTTTGTATATAAACATTTTTTTTTCCTGATCTGTAGCTTGACTTTTTTTTTTACGGTGGGGGTCACATTTCATTCTTTTTCTTTTTCCCTACCCATTATTGCAGCGCTCTTTGTTGATTTTTGGGGGGAGGACGTGCACGGGTCAGAAATTGAACCTGCGTCCCCCGCATGGCAGGCGAGAATTCTACCAGCGAGCCCCCTGTGCACCCCTGTAGCTTGACTTCTGATTTCCTTAACAGTCATGACCTGAGACGAGGAGTGTGAGGTGTGGGTAGCGGAGGAATTTCTCCCTCTGCAAAGCCAAACGGCCCCGTGTGGTTCTTGCACCAGAGACCCTGGCTTCTTGAGTGAATGATCTGCCCAGCCATGATAACCTGCCTTTTATCGCTGGAGTAAAACAAGCATTTCCCATCTCAGAAACAAAGTCACCTTAAACCAGGTAGCAGCCCAGACCCTTAAGGATCCTGGAGCCCGAATAAGCGGGGCTGCTGGGATACAGCAGGCTCACTATAAAGGCCATGGGTCTGCTTTCTTCTGTGGTTTCTTCTAACTCTCTTCCCGCAGTGTGTAATTTTAGTTCTACCCACTGGAAGTTATTCAGGGGAAGCATTATCTCTGCTTCCGCAGGGCACTTTGTGTGTAATCAAAACCAGGAAAGCTATCGTTAAGTGTTGCCTGCAGTGAGATCACATGCGATCTCACTGCCCCTGTTGGCCTTTGCGGAGTTAATCGATGCTGGTTTGGTTGATCTGTTTTCTTGTTTACTTTCTTCTCCCAATGGATGTACATAAAATTAGGTTCCACAGAGCAATGATTATATATGTCTGGGTGTGCATGCGAGCAGATATAATCTCTATTTAAAAGCCTCTCCTTTCCTTATGTTTGTTGCTTTCAACAAGAGCAGCCCTCTATATTTTGAAATTGAAAGGTGGCCTTAGGAGTGCATGGGTGGTTCAGTGGTAGAATGCTCACCTTCCTTGCAGGAGACCCGGGTTCGATTCTCGGACCATGCACCCCTCCAAATAGATAAATAATTAAAAGCTGACCTTAGGTTCAAGCAGCTTCTGTTTGCCTGGCACAGTGCTTTGGGTGTAGGAGGCACTCAGTAAGTGATGCCTGGAGGAAGTTTAGAGACATTCTAGCTTTCTAGCTGAGCCTTCATCCCTTTTGTCCGCTCCTGGCCAGTGCGTGGTGAGAGATTTCGGCGCAGCCCCTCTATCCCAGCCATGTCGTGACTCAGCTGTGTTTCTCTGCTGGCTGCATAGAGAGTGCCGGCTGCGTGCCGGTTGGATGGAGAAGCAGCCCAGACTTCACAGAGGCAGAGCCACGGGAAATGACTGAAGTCCTGTTTTTCCTTCCAAGGTGGCAGCCCCTAGCGTTTAATAACCCACTGCGGTGTGAACACTGGTGAATTGGTTTATTCGTCTGTTGTGGGTTGAACTGTGTCCACTCCCCGTCTCCCCCCAACCCCCACCAAAAGTCTGTTACGACCTCAGAACGTGACCTTATTTGGAAATAAGGTCTCTGAAGATGCGATTAGTTAAGATGATGGCAGTTTGGATTAGGTTGGGCCCTCATCCTTTATGAGTGGGGTCTTTATAAGCAGAGGGATATTTGGGCACAGAGAGATAGAGATGGCAAAATGTGACCTCAGGGGCAGAGGTCCAGTGACGTGGACACAGTGCACAAAAGCCGAGGAATGCCAGCCACCCCCAGGTGGAGGGGACTGCCCTCCCTTAGAGGCTCAGACTTCTGACCTCCAGCTCCTGAGACCACACTGTGTGGTTGTTTTACACCCCCCAGTTTGGATGCGAATTGATCGCCCGGGACCAATGCACTAGAAGCTGCGAGCTCAGCTAGCATTTTGCATGCCTGTATTCCCTGTGAATGGATCCCCTGGCAGCCTCACTGAATAAATAGTCTGAGATATTGGCTCCCGTGCCCCAGCACTCTGCTAGCCTGAATAAAAAGGCACCGGGGTTCCCTTGGAGCAGTGTGCCCCGAGCTGCCTGTTTTTCACTTCTTAAAAACCAGTGCCCAGAGTTCGCTGAGCTCCAGGGTCCTGCTTCGCTGCTCTGTGCCCGCACGCTGCCTGCACGTGCCATGTGGGTGCACCAGCTTTTCTCCCTTCTAACCGCAGCGCATGGAGATGCCTGAGCTTTGGGTTTCTCTTTATTCTTTTACAGGTCTTACATCCTGCCTTTTGTTAAATAAACAGTGTCACCCTTTCCTGGTGTTTTTCCAAGGTCTTCCGTAATGTAAGGCTTTTCCTGCTTAGGATTGCATCATTTCTGCCTTTGCAAAATATAAATCAGTGGGTATTCAAGGACATTAATTACTATTAATTACCAGTAGTAATTAATGCCTCATTTCTTGGTATTTAAAGAATCCAGCAAGTATTTTCCCCAAAGGAGTCAATCTCTGTGGAACTGGAAATAAATCTAAAACCCCAAGCAGCCTGGCTCCTTTGATCTGTCGTGGAATGGTGGCATCCTCTGCCAGGAGGATGGTCTCAGGTCTCACGGTAACTGTCTCCAGGCCCTGTCGTTGCCCTCTTTGACCGAATCGTCTCTTTATATCCTCTTTTTTAAGCTTGTCTTGAGTGAAACTGGGGTGAAAGCTCATCTTGGGCTCTTTAGATGCAGTCGAGGGGGTCATCCAGCCTTGTTTTTGCTCCATTTCAGCTTGATTGAGCTGAAATAAAAATGATATGGCGGCCGGTGGCTGAGAGGTGGCGGGAGAAGAGCCTGGAGGACGGGGTCCGGCAGACTCTGCATGTGTTTGGGAGACTGCGGTGAGGTGGGGGGTGGGGGGGGGTTGTCCCGTCTTCTCTGTTTCCAATAGCACGTGAGGTCTTAATCTGATGAGTCTCAAGTAACTCAAAAATGCCTGGACTGCCTTTACCTGAGCCTTCGTGTGGCTTCTTTTTTAAGTGTAACGTAGCATCTTAGACAGTGTTAGTTGTCATTTTTCTCTAGACGGAAAATAGGTGTTAAAATGAGTGCCTGGTCCCGTCGGAAGAGTGCGGGGTGGGGGGAGTGAGGGGCAGGAGACGAGACCCTGGAAAGACTCCCGTGTCCCCCAGAGAGGGACAGAAACCAGAAGAGGAGGGGGGAAGCTTGTGTGTGTGCATTTGGTGAGAAGCAGCGTTTAGGAAATAGGGCTGTATTTTAGTCTCGGGTCCCCGCCTCTGATTTCTCTGAACTTGTCCTGGGTGGTGGGTGTGTCTGTGTGTGTCTTCCTCCTTTGGTCACAAGGGAAGGAATGCTTGACTTTCCTTGAATGTTCAACAGGATTTGTGATCAGAAAAGGGCACAGTTGGGGTGCAGGGGTCCCCGGAGCGCCCCGAAGGCCTCTGGGCGAAAGTCGTGTCTATTTGAGGTGTCTCCTATAGGCATTTGTAGTAGGAGGGTTTGTCCATTTCTGCCTTTTATCTGAAGCTCAGCCCAGGCAAGTGACGGCCTTGGGTGGCTGGCGGGGGTGACCATGCACCCCAGAGAGCCACTGTCTGGCGGGCAGGGTCCTTGCTCCTCTTTCTGGGCCCCTCACTTGTGCATTCTCATCTCCCTGCATGGTCCCCACCCTGTCATCCCGTTGGAGGTCACAGGCCATGCCTGTGTGGGACGGGGGTGGCAGCACACGGGGGCCGGGGTCACAGGCGGCAGCTGCCCCCTGCCCACGGGGAGGACCCCAGCCTGCCCTCATGGGCCCCTCTGTGTGGACACTACCCCCCTGCTCAGCCCGTGTCCCTTGCCCAGGTGTGGCTCCAGAGTTGCCAGACCTCCCGAAAGAAGCCAAAAATAATTGTTAGCGTGAAACTTTTGTGAATTTCGTATATTGGCAATAAATCAGACGTGGGCGCCGTGCAGGCTCAGCAGAGCCCGGCAGAGGGACACGCAGCCTGCCACGTGCTCGCCCGTGTGGGGCAGTGTCCAGGGCATGTGCAGGGATGGGCGGGAGCTGTCGCAGGGCCGGCTGCATGAGGCCCAGCGTCCCCTCCCTCCCTCGTGGCCCACCAGGCCCAGGCCCCACCTGGTCTTGGAGCCGCAGACATGCCAGGCCGCCTCTGGTCCTCGAGCCTTGGTGTTTGCTGATGTTTTCCTTGCCTGGACCGGTGTCCCCTCTGACTTCCACGCGGCTGGTCCCTCTCTGCCTGGCTCTCGGCCTCCCCACCCTCCCGCGAGCAGGATGGACGCCTCCCGTGAGCAGCGCTTTTCTGCTGTGACCCTCAGCGACTGTACACAGCAGGTGCTCAGTAAATACTTGTTGGGGGAAGAAGACATTTGTCATGACTTAGGCTTTTTGTTTCCTCAGTTAAACTCTGCCATTAAAACGTGCTGACAATTTTTTATTGTTATTGCGATTCTTGACAGTTAAAAGGAAAAAAAGTTCCAAATCCGAGGCCAAGGGAACTGTATCGAAAGTCACTGGGAAAAAAATCACCAAGATCATCGGTTTGGGAAAGAAGAAGCCCTCGACGGACGAGCAGACCTCGTCGGCTGAGGAGGACGTGCCCACGTGCGGTAAGGGGAGCCCTGACGGGGGCGGGCCCTGCACCCCACGCCCCCTCCTCTCCGCCCCGCGGCCGGGTGCAGCTGCGCTGTGGTCATTGGAGCTGTGGGAAATGGGTTAAAGCGTTACACTTTTACTGTTTGTCATTAAAAGGCTCTAGGGGGCTGAGAGAATCTCTGAGGTTCTTAGGATTTAAAATAAAAAGTCTCTCTCTGTCCCACTGAGTTCTCCACGACTCCTGCTAAGGGTCTTCTAGCAGGATCGCGTGCATGTGCCGTCCGGAGGGGCCGTGTAAAGCGTGGGGCGATGTGTAAGGAAGTAAGATCATTCCTTTGCCCTGGCTGAAGGCGGGCAGCGCGGCTTTCCTGGAGGCCCTTAGGTTTCTCAGACTCAGGGCGCCCCTGCGCCTCACCAGCCCCGGCCCCCATGGGTCTCGCCTCCCCCGGTGCTGGGGGGGGGCAGCTGTGGCCTGTGGGGGGCTGGGTTGAGCCCACCGTCCAGAGTCGCTAGCAGGACAGTCCCTGCCCGACCAGGGCTGCCGGCCCAGGAGCAGAGGGGGTGTTACGTGTGCGGTCACAGAAGCACGTGAGAAGAGCTAGCTCTGGTGAATAAAATGAGGAAGAATAGAAGACGAGAGGGTGTAAGGGGCTGGGGAGGCAGCGGTGGGTGAGTGAGCCCTCGCACTTGTAACGCTTACACTCAGCCGCGCGTGTAAGAGTCGTTCCACTGTTTTTTTTTTTAAGAAGAAAAAGGCTATTAGCTGAAAGACAAATGTTTACCCTTTTATTAAAATTAAGTTTGGGCTCTAATTTTCCTTGCATACTGCAGCTGCCCGTGCCGCTTGGCATCAGTAATTGCCTTTATTTCTATAGTAATTCCAATCACCCTCACCCCCATCTCTCTTCCTTTCTCTCATTAAGCATCCATTATATTGAAGGTGTCAGATTTTATTTTGAAGATACAAAAAGATAAATCTTTAGGTCCTGCCCAGTCATTCCTAAATCAGGCTCTGCACACACAGCTAGATTTTAGCTGCAGGCGCTCCGTGCCAGGACTGTGAATTTACACTAAAAGGGCAGCACAGCAGCAAGCCCTGTGGTGCCAGAGGCTTTATGGAGAAGATGGGCTAATGCAGTGACTTGCAGGAGAGGTCAGGCTGTGGCTTAGTTCCCTTCCCGCTTCCGCAGCTGGTATGCTGGGAGCTTGCAGGATGTGCCCTGTCCATAGCATAGGGAGGTTGAGTGCTCCGAGTGCACTATGCGCTGTGCAGAGAGTTGTGGGCCGGAAGCCGGGCATGGCTGGGACACCTTCTCAGAGAGCCCCACGGGAGCAGCCATCGTGGGTACAGGTCCAGGAAAGCCCAAGGGCTCCAGAGGGAGCTGTGAGGTCCCTTGTCTTCCCCTGTGACTCCCGGTGGTCAGCGGTCATCTAGGCCAGTGTCCCATGCACTGCCCCAAACGAAGGAGGCTGCCCAGAGTGCCTCTGCCCTGGCGGGGCAGGAGTGGAAAAATGCATTGGTTGCTGTCACCTGCCACCTCCCTTCACCTCCTGCCTTACTGCAAGCAACAAAAAGCCTCGCTAAGGCGCAGTTTGTCTCCCTCTTCCTTCAGCCCTTGAGATGGCATAGGCTTGGGCATTAACAATGGAAAGAGGGAATTCTCCCATGAAAAGAAAACCACTCTTACAGTTTTCTTTTTGTCTTTTAAATGGCTCTAGGTCAGTGGAGGAAATAGAGATGCCTTCATGAAAAACAATTAACATTAGTAATGGAAGGCAGTGGATTGCTACAGAACCAGACAGTGAGAGCCCTGGCGCTCAGAGAGGTCAGTGACTTGCTCTGAGATGCACAGCTGGCCAGCAGCTATGCTGGAGGGCCCAGTGCTGCCATTCCCTGGGCCACACGCCTCCTGGGTACCCCTTTGTGTCTGCAAGCACTGCCCATTCCATCACACCTAGCACCGGCTCTGTCGGTGCTCAGATCACACGCTGTGCTTTCTTGGCAGCTCCGTCCACCACTCGGAGAGCAGGCAGTGTGTGACCCCAGCACGCCTTCCACCCCCTGTGGGCTTCTGGCAGACTGCTCAGTGGACATCCTTGCCTCTATTAAGGGAATGTCCTCCGTCTGCAAGATTTTAGAACTGTCACCTAGTCCTTTGCTGGGACAAGGGGAAAGGGGAGGAGTCTTTGGAAAACTAAAGGAGGGGAAGGACTCCTTCCAGTTGTTTCCGTCCAGCTGCCAAGTTCCAGGCAGCATCAGCAGAGTTAGGTGAGGGCCCTGTTCTGGTCCACCAAAGCTGCCAGAGTGCAACACACCAGAGACGATTGGCTTTCAGTAAAGGGGGATTTATTTAGTTAAAAATGTATAATTCTTCAGAGGAAAGGCAGCTAACTTTCATCTGAGGTTCTTTCTTACACCGGAAGGCTCAGGCAATCTACACCCCCCACCCCCCACTCCCCACCGCCACTGCAGGGAGACCCCAGGCCTGTCATTTCATCTCAGGCTTTGTTAAGTTGGCTTTATAGTTCTAAGGAATCCTCCTCTTGCCATGGTTTTGCAAGAAACACTAGAATTCTTTCTTCAGCATTGGAAGCCAAAGTAATCTCAAAACATGAAACTCAAATTCTCCAATTAAAAAATATATATATTTTTATTGACATACATTTTTAAATGTATTTATATTTTATATAAATATATTTAAATATAAGTATATATTTTAAATATATTCACATACATTTTTAAAATATTTACATCACTCCAGAAAAAGAAATAAAAAGAAAAAAGAAAAAAATCACATACATACCATACCCCTTACCCCTCCCTCTTATTGACCACTAGTATTTCCATCCACCCAACTTATTGTATCCCCTTGTCCCCCCCATTGTTTTATTTATTTTTTTATCCCTATCTTTTACTCGTTTGTCCATACCCTGGATAAAAGGAGCATCAGACACAAAGTTTCATAATCACACAGTCACATTGTAAAAGTAAAAGTTATATTGTTATACAGCTGTCTTCAAGAATCCAGTCTACTGGAACACAGCTCTACAGTTTCAGGTACTTCCTTCCAGCCAATCCAATACAACTTAAACTAAAAAGGGGTTATCTATATAATGCATAAGAATCACCTCCAGGATAACCTCTTAACTCTGTTTGAAATCTCTCAGCCACTGAGACATTATTTTATCTCACTTCTCTCTTCTCCCTTTTGGTCAAGAAGGCTTTCTCATTCCCAGAATGCCAGGTCCTGGCAAATTCCAAGGTTTCTGTCCCAAGTTGCAGGGAGGGTAGTTGGTTCACTTGCCAAGTCGGCTTAGAGAGGCCACATCTGAGCAATGAAAGAGGTTCTCTGGGGGTGATTCTTAGGCATAATTTTAAGTAAGCTTAGTATACACTTTGTAGGAATAAGTTTCATAGGGGCAACCCCCAAAATTGAGGGCTCAGCCTATTGATTGGGTTGTCCCCATTGCTTGTGAGAATATCAGAAATTCTCCAAATGGGAAAGTTGAATATCTCCTCCTTTCTCTCCAGTCCCCCAAGGGAACTTTGCAAATATTTCTTTATTCACTGCCCAAATTACTCTGGGATATATCGGGGCATCACACTAACCTGGACAAGCTGACAAGATCTCATGCCCTATTCCAGATTCCATGTACTTATGGTGTCTGACTAAGCTGAACATTCAAGTTAGATTAGGTAATGCACTAGCCAAATATGAGAAATTCCCAAGTTTTAAGATACAGTAGCACTTAACCCCCCATCATAATTATTTGTGGCATTTCTTCACGGTGCACTTTGTTGAAATGACCAGGGTGAGCTGGTGAGACTAAGCAGCCTCCAGTCCATGGAGAGAAAGAGCCTCCTCACGTGAGGGCCATGAGCTTAGGAGGCCACGTGGGAGCTCAGCACTGGTACTGTCCCCGCGGTGCGGCGACACACGTGTTGCTGGGCCTTCTCCTTGCTGCTGAGTTCCTGGACGGATGCCCCGCTCTCCTCCCTGGAGCCCCGTCCCGTCACCCACACCTTCTAGAATCAGTGCTGTCCCCGCTGCCCACTGATGGTGTGGGGCCGTGTCCCTGCCCTGCAGCCGGCCTCTCCGTGCCGGGAGCCCCTCTGTGGCCCCCTGCCTGGCTCCCCGCGGTGCCCTGAAAACCCGCTTTCCCGCATGTCCCTGGTTCCCGTGGCTTCAGGACAGCTCAGAGACGCATCGTCTTTGTCGCCAGGCCACGCTTCTAGATGCATGCCCAGAGACTCCTTGGGGTTGATGGGGCTGGCAGCCATGGCACAGAGGTCCGAACCAAAGCGGGATTTCCGTGTGGCTGCTTCTCAGGCCCCAGCACCTCTGACGGGCACCCTCCAGGCTGACCGCAGGTTGCTCCCGAGCCCGGGGGCCTGGCAGCAGCTGCTGGCGGTGGGCGGCGCAGAGGGAAGTTGCATGCGGGGCCGGCCTCTGTGCCCCAGGCCGCACTCTGTTTGCTGCCCACACCTGGCTTTGCCGCCCGGCGGTGCAGGGCCTCAGACGGGCACCCACACCTGGAGCCCCACAGCCTCCGGGACCCGATCCGGCCTGCGTCTCCAACTCCCCTCCCAGCCCAGAGGTAAAGCCTCAGGACTTGTGTCTGATTTCAACCGTTTCCTGACACGAGGCAGAGGCAGAGGCAGAGGCAGCTGTGAGTGCACAAACCCTGCAGTTCCCACCCAAACGGGACCTGGGCACAGAGATGCAGCCGTGCCTTCCCACACTGCGTGTATCGGCAGAGGTGACGCCACACGGTGACATGAAAGCCACGTCTTTTTTAAGTATTTGCCTAGTACACGCACCAAGCACATAGTATGCAAATATCTATAAATAACTTCTGTAGGCAGCATTCTGGGTCCTTAACATACCTATTTGTTTTGTCTTGTTAGCATTTGTTCATTGCTAATAAAGTATATAAGGCTTAGAATGCAGGTAAAAAGCACCTTTTAGTACACATTTTGAAAGGCATTTTTAAAAATCAGGATCATTTGCTTCCTTACCATTTTGAGCCTGTGTGTGTGTGAAGTGAAAGAGTATCTGAATGCCTTAAGTCAGGAATCCTTGTTTTATGTCTTCCCTCTGGACCTCTAGTCAATGTTTTATATAGTATTTATTTAACTCAGAGTTTCCTAAAGCTTAGAAGGGGGGTGGGGGGAGGGAAAGTGCAGTAATCTAGCATGATGGGGTGGTTGGCCATCACAGCCCATTCTGTGAAATCTACTTTTCCCATCATATTTCTAGAAAAATGTGTTCAGTGTCTGTTGACAATGAATAATTGTCTATTTCCTTCCTGTAATTGTGGAGTTTTTCTGTTGTTTTTTAATGAGGGTAATAATTTCTTCCTGTAATTCTATCCCATACGACTGTATGTGTATATATTATCTTTGCTGGAATGGAGACATTGCACAGTACAGAGATATGATGACAAATGTTATATACTTTCAAGCATTTAGATTTCATTGGGGCAAACTTTGCTGGTCAAAATCCTTGCAGTGGGAGTGAAATGTAGCATGAAGACCTCGGCCCTTTGGAAGGAGTGTCGCCCGAAATCCCAGCCTGTGTGGCACTGTTCCAGTGTCAGGAACTCCTCACCCCTAGGCCTCCTGTTTCTTGGAAAGCTTCCATCGTTTGCTGATTTTCCTCATGTTAAGCCAAAATCTGCCCGCCTCTAACTTTTGCCCTTGTGTTTTTTTCAGCTACTAAAAATAAATCTGCATCCTTTCCCGTCCGCCATCCCTTCAGTTCTTTGCAGACAGCTGTCATGTCCCCACTTCCTTCCATCACCCTGCCACCACTGCCTAGTAACTTTCCACCCACACTGGCTGGGTCCCGATCCCCGTGTCGGCGTTAGCCATCGGGTACCTGGTCCTCAGCACACGTCTTGACGTCGGGGGTTCCCCTGGGGTCGAGGTCATCTGATGAAAAGCCCCCCAGCCTGTTGGCCCTGGGTGGTGGAATGTCCGCCATGGACGACTTGAATGAGACTCTGAGCCCGGCTCCCCTGCAGCGCCCTCGCAAGCCCACGCCCCTTCCCACGGGTGAGCGTGTCCCGTGGCTCTCGTTGCAGGCTACCTCAACGTGCTCGCCAACAGCCGCTGGCGGGAGCGCTGGTGCCGGGTGAGGGAGAACAAGCTCATTTTCCACAAGGACAGAGCCGACCTGAAAACCCACCTCGTCTCCATCCCGCTCCGCGGCTGCGAGGTGGTCCCCGGCCTGGACTCCAAACACCCGCTGACCTTCCGCCTGCTTCGCCATGGCCAGGAGGCTGCCGTGCTGGAGGTACCGTGTTTCCCCGGGGCCTGCGTCACGCACACCCACGAATACACTTTCCCCCCCGCAGCCGCCTCTGACTTCTTGGTCAGAATTCCTCATGTCTTGCCTAGCGGCACCCTGGTTTCATTTCATTTCCTTTCCCCCGGCTCTGCCCGTTTTGTTAGTCTCTGCATTTTTTAATCCCTTCAGTTCCTCTGTCCGGTAAGTATTAATATCGCAAACAGCGCGGAGTCAGTTTTTACTAAATTGCAGGTGTGAGGTGTGTTTGCCAGATTGCCTTCTTGTTTCATTTCCTTTATACGGGTCTGCATAGAAATCAAATACCCAATTCCATATCATGGAGTGCTTTTCAAAACTGTCCAGAAAAGAGCTTGTGTTAAAATTTCTGAGACAGTGTTTCTTGTCTGGCTGTGGAAATGGTGTGCTGCCGGAACTCGCTGATTGGAGCGTTTACTTCCTGGCCTGCGGATCAGGCTTCTTCAGTGTTCGGACCAGTCAGTTGCTGATTGGCAGTAGCTAGTGAGCCCAAGTACATGGGAGCCAAAGGGAGCCCCTTGGGTCTTAGGGACCCTCAATTTTATATGCACTTTATTATTTGCTTGGCTGCTTTTCTAGAGCTTTTTATTCACTAAGGCAGGCAGAGCAATTAAACCTAATTTCTTAGCTATATGCCAACAATTTCCAATTTGAAATTTTAATTTCATCTTATGAATTTAATTCAGACCTTTTTCCCCTTCTGTCTTTGTTTCCATTTAGCATTGCTGAGATTAGATGATGCATTGGGGACATGTGCACATCTGCATACATGTATGCCGCACAGCGTCCAACTGTAGAATCCCACGGCACGGGCCAGGGTGTTCGTGTCTGCCTTGGCGCAGATGAGGGCATGCTGG
>PVIY010033718.1:0-27789 GCA_004026745.1 Myrmecophaga tridactyla | reverse complement strand
TTCACATTATCTACATTAAGAGAGTTTTTAACTTGGAAATATACCATGTAACTTCCAAAGGTAAAAAAGTAATAATAACAATAACCAACAAAATCTCTGCTTGCTTTTTTTTAATCTTTCACCATGATTAAAAGAAAATAAATGTGCACTATAAACAATAAAAACATCAGTAAGTCATGTGGAAGTAAAGTGAAATCCCTTATGATTCTATTACCCTGACTTAAGTGCCATTAATTCTCTGGTGTATATACCTTGCAAACTTTATATTTCCTAAATATATTATATTGTTAATGGCATTTATTTTTAATTGCACAAAATGTGTCAGTAAATCAAGCTCTGCATAGCCATTTAAACAATTGTACAAGATTCCATTGTTTGGCTTGCCCATAATTCATACAACCAATTCCCTGAAGTTGGACTACTGGGTACTTTCCAATTATTTGTGACCATAAACAGTCTCATTAATGAATCTTTTTTTTTTTGATACATATATCTTTGACTCATTGTCTATATTATTTTCTTAAGAAAAAATATATGATTCCTAGAAATCAAATTGCTGGGTGAAGAGGTATGCACACTGAATTTTAAGAACTTGGATTACATTGTGCCAAAAAGGAACTGTTGAAAGAATAAGATCCTGGCACCACATGAAAAGCAGCAAGCAATTTTCACAGGCCTGGGAGTGATTCTCAACCTTCCACCACCTCTGAGGATGCTATACTGTCTCTGGGATGCAGTTATTTGATACTGTTCAGTCCATTTTTTAAACAGAGGGACCATTAACCTGGGTCCAATACTGCAAATAATGGAATTTGATTTGAACAATAATGAAGGTGGATCATTTGAAAACCAGCTTAAAAATCACATAGCCAAATGGCATTGTGGCCAGAAAAAAGGTAGCTAGATCTGAGAGAGCTGCCTCTGCCACAAACAGGCTGCATGACCCTCAGAGAGTCACTGAGCCTCCCTCTGTGCCTTAGTTGAATTTGTCAAATATCAAATCTGCTCTGAGTATTTCGAGAGTTTTAAAGGAAATAAAGAATAGAAAAATGCTTTGGAAAGCATAAAGCTTTTCTAATGATAATTAAGAAACATTTTTCTAGAGAGGTTATCATTCTTTGTAAATAAAAAACAATCTTTTAAACTTTGTAGATAAAATGCATAAAATCATATAATGTGTGATGGTTCAAAATCATCTGATAGGCTAAGAACCCTGGAATTAGGCAAAAAGATCCAACTCATAGTTACCAGGTTTATGAATTCAGTTTCATCCATGCTAGGTCAAAAAATTGAAAAAAATTTGAAATGCAGAAATACTAGACAAACATTCCCCAAATAGATAAATGTTATATATTTTACTGTTTCTTTAATTTTCTTGTTCACTTCTACTTATCAATATCTTGTGTTTTATTTCACAACCCAGGGTTTGTCCTGAAAAAAAAGCATATCTCATTTTTTGTAAGCTTAGAGCTGGATCCGTGAAATTACTAAATATGTAGTTCTTATTTTCTTGACTACTTCATGCTAAGGATCATGCTTGCATGATTTCCTCACATCAGATGAAAAGATGCTTCTGACTTTCTGTTGCCCTTCTGTTTTCAGATCAAACTATGATATGAAGGGAAATGGATCTTTCCAGCAGACAAGGCAGAGAAGACAAGGAAAGCCTAAATAAAAACACAAAGGGAGGGTTGTGCCAGTCTGTATCTGTTGTGTATCTCAGAAAAGCCATCTCCTTTAATCTTCATTCAACATTGCTGGGTAGGGTCGTTTTTATTGTTTTGCTGGAGATGTGACCCACCCAATTGTGGGTGGTAACATTTGATTAGATGTTTTCCATGGAGATATGTCTCCACCCATTCAAGCTGGGGTTGCTTACTGGAGCCCTTAAAGAGGGAACCATCTTGGAAAAAGTTTCAGAATCAACAGAGCCCCAGGGAAGCTGTTGAAGATTCCTGGAGAGAAAGCTAGCAAACGTTGCCATGTGCCTTTCCATCTGAGACAGAAACCCTGAACGTCATTGGCTTTATTGAACCACAGTTATCTTTCCCTTGGATGCTTCAGATTGGACATTTTTATAGGCTTGCCTTAATTCAGACATTTTCACAGCCTTAGAACTGTAAACTTGCAACTTAATAAATTCTCCTTTTTAAAAGCCATTCCATTTCAGGTATATTGCATTCCAGCAGCTGGCAAACTAACATAGATTTTGGTTCCAGAGAAGTGGGGTGCTGCTGCAGTTTGCAAATACTAAACGTGTTTGAACAGATTTTTAAATGGATAATGGACAGATTTTGGAAGAACTGTGAGGAGCTTGATAGAGTAGGCTTAGAGTGCTTTGAAGGGATCATTGATAGAAATGTAGACTCTAGAGATACCTCTCATGAGGCTTTAGACATAAATGATGAACATGTCATTCCAAACTTGAGAGAAGGCCTTCTTTGTAGATGGAAGGTAGAACTTGAAAGTGATGAACTAGGATATTTAGCAGAAGAAATTTCCAAACTAGATGTGGAAAATGCAGTCTGGCTGCTCCTTGAAGTTATAGTAAAATCGAGAGGAAAGAGATAAGTTGAGAACTGAACTCTTGGATACAAAGAAACCAGAAACTGACGGTCTGGAAAATTCTGGGCTTCCAGGAAGGACGACACCAGAGAATAGTGCCCCACGTGAGGATTTAACCAAACATGGAAGTAGTCAGCCATTTCAGAAGAAATCAAGATTGGAGATGGTGTTATCCAGGAAGGATTTGTGGAAAGTTCTTTTGCCTGATGGGCATGACCTCAGCCTATCGCATAGGAAACCAACAAGAGTATTGTGGTATCTATAAATGGAACCACTGCCAGTATGGACTAAAAGGGGCAGAAAAGGGACACATTGGAGGAAAAATAACACCAGAGTCCCAGGGAAGCTGTTGAAGAAGCCTGAAGATAAAGCTAGCAGATGTTGCCATGTGCCTTTCCAGCTGAGAGAGAAACCTTGAACGCCATCGGCTTTTTGAACCAAGATATCTTTCCTTGGACTCCATATATTGCACATTTTTATAAGCTTGCCCTAATTTTGACATTTTTACAGCCTTAGAATAGTAAGGGGGATTAATAAATCCCCCTTTTTAAAAGCCATTCTGTTTTAGGTATGCTGCCTTCCTGCGACTTGCAAACTAACACAAGGTCAAGAAATCCACTGGGTGACTCCATTAGATCCAGAGCAAGGAGTCTCAGAGTTTAGCTCAGTATCTTAGACCTATTCCCATTTGAGACAGCTAGAAGTCAGCTGGTAGAACAGCCAACACTCTTCCACCCTTGCTTTCTTCAGACAAAGCTTTTGTCCATGTTGTGCTTGATATGGAAGGCAGGAGAGAGTCTGACTGGGAGGCCATTTTTCTTTTGAAGACAGGGAGTGAGAACATCTTCCGAAGGAACCCTGTGAGGAGACTGATAGAAAACAGGAATCTCCAGTAGCAGCTGCCTATGGGATGCAGCACTCCCCAGCCATTTCATGTTTTAGCCAAAGTGAAGTCTCTGTAGCCTAGACTATGTCCAGCCATGTGGTTGCCTCATAGGTCACTAGTGCCCTGGGTATTTGTTTTGCTTCTAGAAAAGCAGTGGCGCCAAGTTAGGACAGCAGACATTCTTCCTGCCTCAATGACTGAGCAATGTGGCTGAGAGCTGTAACGAACTGAGAGATAACTTTATGCTCCCTTACTGCCTATCTTCCTTGGAATTCTTGGAGGCTAATTAACTTTACGGGTTTTAAATGTAACACCTGCATAATCCATTTCTTAGAACTCTGTCCTCAAATATTGTCCAGGCAGACATCTTGCTCTTCATCCCATACTTCATACATTGCCCCTGGTCCTCTAGCTCTTGCTCCCCTCCTTTTGGACTACCTGGATTCCCTTCTTGGCTGATTAACTCCTGTTCTTTTCTCTCTGCAAGCTTCTCCCAGCACCTCCCAGCCTCGGGGCTATGTGTTCACAGTACAGAGACTTTGGCTCCAATGTGTTGCTAAAGTAATACAAAATCTCACATTAAAAAAATGCCTCATCAAGTAGAGAGCTGTGATTTTCTAGACACTCCAATGACACTAGAGTCCTCAGAGTACAGGAAGCCTGGGGCTTAGGATGAAGCAAGCATTTTTTTTTTTAAATCTTCCCTCTGACAAGAAGGCTAGGTTGAAGGCAAAAAAAAAAAAATAGCATTGCTTTGAAAGGACAGGTATAATATAACAGCCTTGTATTAGCAGGGTCCTGACCCTTTGAGAGTTATTGAGAGTACGAGACAGTCCATTTCTACCCCAGCCCAGTCTCTGGGGTACAAAATTGCAATTTGTGAAAACTGTGAGCAAGGTCAGGATTCAGTTTATATTTGGATTTTCAAGATCAACTTTTATGAGTTGAGAGTTAATGTCATATGACAAGTTCATTCATGCCGTCTCTGCAATTATGTTCTCCCCATCTCTTCTAATAATAACAACAATGGCAACAAATATTTAACCAACATCCACTACTTCCAGATACTATTTGTGGTAGATTGATTTGTGTGCCCCAGTTTGGACACATTCTTTCCTCTTGGGCTGCATTCTGATGGATGCAGACCTATTGCAAATAAGATCTCTTTATGATGCTACTTTAGTTAAGGTGTAGCCCCACTGAATCAGGTTGAGCCTTAATCCACGTTACTGAAAGAGAGAAGCCAAGGAAGCAGCCGGAAGCTGAAAGTCAGTGAAGCCCAGAAGAGAAAGGAGAAGATGCTGCCAAGTGCATTGCTATGTGACAGAAAAGCCAAAGAGCCTCAAAGATGGCTGGTCATCCAGAGGGTACAGACTTTGGGAGAAAGTAAACCTCTTAGTTGCTGAAAACACCTGTGAGCCAAAATATTCCCACCGCAAAGCCAAGCCATTGTATGGTATTTGTTAGCAGCTAGGAAACTAAAACATGGTAGTAGGCCAATTTTAAGTCACCAGAAAGGTCCTTTTTGTTATAATGAATATGTTTCATTAATTGATTCTGACTTCATTAGCATCAAGAATGAATTGAACAAGTTTATCCTTTATGCCTAATATTTCATAGGAGAAGACAGTTTTTCCTTAGTCACTGAAAGAATGTATTTAACAAGAGAATAAGCCAATGCCTGACTTAGACATCTATAAAAACTAAAATTTATCGAACCTTTACTGTGTGCCCAGCACTGTACTACAAGCTTCACATACATTATCTTATTAATCCTCATAGCTCTCTGAGGTGGGATACAGAGTATCATATAAAATCACAGCAATGTCACTTCATCCTAGCAACCATCCTTGCTTCTGCTTGCAAACCATAAAGTAAGAAATGAGACAGTTACCCAGAGTTCTGTGCCATATTATCATCCTATTAATGCCATTAACAATTTCCTCCTCAGTAGTCAACAAGAGAGAGATCACTCACCTTAGAGTAATAATAAAATTACCAAGCAATTATGATGATGTAGTAACTGAGAAAGATGTTCAGAATGGAAGATCATTTTTTTTGCATATGTAGTGAGAATTGACAACACGACAATTAAGAGGACATGGTCACTGGCATGATAAATGAAGAACTCTCTAACGGGAAAATTTACCTTATGTTACGAGCAGATCATGATTTCCCTGGAGTGGGAAAATACCAATGTCTTCTAAGATGCCACACCGTCAGGATTACTGCTTTCCAGTCTAAACTGAAGTAAAAAACCGATGTGTGACCCATATTCTCCCCCACTTTTTTCTTTCTTTAAAAGTACAGAATTTGAGCTAAGGGAGTTCAAAAGAAAAATTGGTCCATCCAGCTTCTACCTTCATATTCAAATTTTTGTCTCAATCATCACATGCACTAAGGGAATTTAATGAATATATTCCACCAGTGTCGAAGACAAAACTTTCCTACGGCCATATGTTCCTGAAACAGACTCCTTGTTTTGAGAGAGCCATGCCCTTCCTATTTTTCTAACCCAGTAGTTTCTCACACCAAGTCTGAGTGAGAGTTCCTTCTCTCTCTCTTCCTCTCTTTCTCCCACTCTCTGTCTTGCTCTCTCTCATTCTTTGCCACCCCTGCCTTGTCTGCCTGGCAGGCCATCTCCCAGTAGCTTGTCGCACTGGTTTTATCAAACACTCTGCAGGGGTTGGGTGACTGAGGTAGAGGTGGCATGGCCATCAGCTCCTTTGACCCTGTTTAAACCCAATCTTCAGAACTTGTTGATAAGACTGTCAGGTGGGAAAGAAGCAAAAGGCTTGCTGTGGCTCATGTAGATTGCATCTATTGCTTTTCTTCTATCTCCATGACCTGTCATTCTGTCATAGGAGGAAAATGAATTGGCCCACACAATTTTCTCCTTACAATACCATGCTGGTTGCTACCCTGTGTCTCAGGCTCACGGAGAGATGGGAAATTGATTGCCAGATGCTGTGCTTGGTGTACTCCTTGGCACTGAAGGTGACAGATGATTCAATACAGGTGGAATTCACTTTATCCAGTGGCTATTTCTCTGTGAATGAGTGCAAACCAAATTTCATAAGAATTAGATTTTACTTCTTTGTTTTTTTTAGATACTCAATTTCAGATGATGCCTTAATAGACTGTGTCTCTTAATATTTGAGTTCAGTCCTCAGGCATTCAGACCCTGAGTTAAGGAGACATTGAGAAATGCACAAATACACTGGATAAGCTGTAACAAATAAGAAATATTAGTAGGTACTAGGTTGTCAGAGCTATTTCCTAAAGCATGTATGTATGTATGTATGTATCTGTGCATGTATGTGTATTTATAACTTCCTTTAGCTTATCCATTTTAAGGTTGAACTTATCTTAATCTGGGGCTTATTTGCAATAAGGTAATGTATTTATACATACACACATTTAAAAGAAAACTTTAAATTTGCATTCTAAAGCTTTCTGGTACACTCGCCTCATCTTTGAAAAAATAGACAGTAGCTCTGCAGAGCTATTTGGACATTTGGATGTCAAAGATTGAGCTTCAGTAGTTTGATAATCCAGTTTTTGGTATATGTGTACTTCCATTATTAACTTATTTTTTATTATTACTTATAACAGCTCACAATAATACAATGCTCAAGTTCTTCCTAAGTGTTTTCACAAACATTTTCACAATTATTGGACTTCTACCCAGTTTGGTGAGGCTGGCATTGCTTTCTCCTACGAGAAGACCAAACAGCTGTTGAGAAAAGTGATTGGTTTAGGGCTGCCCTAGAATGAGTACAGAACCCTAACATTAATAATTAAACTTTATGGAACTATAATTATGAGTCATATGTCTCATTGTGCACTTTATATTCATTTTTCTCATTTATTCGCTCTAATACCCTTTTAGGTGGTAGCGATTATCTTGAGTTTTAGGAGGTCCCACTAGGTCTAGAAACACTATTTAACTTGCATGAATTCACCCAAGAGGTACATGTCGATCATATATTATTATTTCTCCCTTTTAACAACATGACAGCCTACTATGTGGATTCTTCATCTTCTGTTTCCTATAAATGGAAGATCTTGGAGGTGTTTCCAAAACAGAACATGAAGATGATGCAATGCTTCATTCTATTTTCAGCTACATAATATTCATATTTATTTAATATGTATGGATGGGCTGAAATGCATTTAATCATTCCCTTAATGCTAGAATTAGTTTTTTACCGCCAATCGTTTGCTAATTTCTAAAAAAAAGAGATGCAATAATACATTTTTACATACCATTTTATTTGGTAGGGAAGTACATCTGAGGGCAACATTTCTAAGGTGAAATTTCTCCATATTCTCAGTGTGGTGTATGCATTTAAAATTTTGTAAGTTTTCTAGTTATTTCTAAGTAGACTTCATAGAAGTTGTAGTTATGCCCCCAGAAGCATTATATGAGAGTGCCTGTTCCTTCATGGTCTCAGCAACAGAGCATATCTTGGAATGTGATTGGTGAGAAAATGAAAGTATGTCAATGTGGTTTTAATTTGCATCTCTTTTATGAAAAATGAGGTTACACATTTTTCATATGTTTAAGAGCTGTTTGTATTTCTTTATATTCTTTATCAGTTTATATTATTTGTCAGTTTTTTTTCTATTAGGTCATAGAGATTTTTCTTTACACTTTCTAGAAATTCTTTATATAAGGGAAATTAGGCCTGTGCCTGTTACATGAGCTTCAAATGTTTTCCTTGGGTTTACCATTGACTCTTTTGATGGCTTTGTGCCTGTGCAGAAGGCTTTTATTTTTGTATGGCTGGATTTATCTTTGTCTTGAGTGACTAACAGGTTTTCAATCATAGTTTAAAAAAGGCCTTTTTACTGTCAGATTATAAAGGCATCTGTCCCTGTCTTCTTTCAGTACTTTTATTGTGTGTTTGTGGTTGTTCAATTTACATCCTAAGCTTTGATTTGTTTGAAATGTATACTCGTGTGTGGCCTGAGATATTAGTCCTATTTCAATGTCACAGATTACTAGTCTGTTTACTAAATGATCTATGTTTCCCTCACTGATTTGAGATGTACCTGTAACATAAACTGAATTTCCCTGAGTATTTGGATTTACCTATTGATTTTCTAGTCTTTTCCTGACATCTATTTATCTTATCATATGCCTCTACCACACATTTTTAATTCATGGAGATATATACATTCATTGCACTTCTTTTTCAGTGTTCATACTTATTTTCATACATATTTATTTTTGCATATGAACTTTAGAATTAGGTTGTATAATTCCACAAATCCATTGGAATTTTTATTGAAGTTACATTAGAATTATAAATCAACTTAATGACAACTGCCATCTTTATAATATTGGGTCATCTAATCCAAGCACATCGTATGTTTTTTTATTTGTTCTAGACTTCCTCTATGTCTTACAGGAGTGTTTGAAAATTTCTTCATAAAAAAATACTTTATTATTATGTGTCATAATTTTTATTTGCTGCCATTCTAACTTGATTTTTTCCCTACCATTATATTTTCTAACTGGATATTTTATAGATGATACCAATTTCTGTGCAATAATTTCACGTACTCCTACTGAAGGTTCTTTGCTTGTAGCAACTGTTCAGGCATTAGGGCGTAGACCAAGAATGTTATATTTAATCACATTAGAAAATTATTCATGTATTCTTATATTCAGTATTTTTTTTAATAATCAAGAATGATAAATTTTGTCAAATTGTTATTTCAATATCTGTGGAGATGCTCATGTGCTTTTTTTAACTTTTACATATCTATTAGTTTGATGAATTTTATCAATACATTTCTTTTTTTAATTAATATTTTGATAATGCAACTCTTTGTATTGTTCCAATAAATTGCATCTCATCAGAAAGTATTATTCTCTGTGGAACAATTGGAGAAATAACAAAGGGATGTCTGGGACTGTGTGTGAGTGACCAGAGAGGGTTTTATGCACTATATAGAAAGGTCCTCAACAAAAAATGGTGAAATTGGAATGGAAAGAACAGGTAAGTGTGCTTGGTCTGGCCCCATCAGAGGCAGGTGGCAGTGTGCAGGAAGGTGCAGCTCCTGAGGACACAGGGCGTCCCTGCACTATGGCCTACCTCTGCAGCTAGTTTGGAAAATCTTCCCTCACAGCTTTGCAGCTAGTTGCTCCCATTGGGAACCTGGAAGCCAGCAGAAGTGCTTTCCCTGTGCACAGAGACCATTCTGCCAGTGCCCAGTTCCTGTCCCAACCCCTGAGGTGGGCCACTGTGGGGGCTTGGTTTTTGGCAGATACTGGGGATCCTTCCCTGGGAGGAAGAGTAAACACAGAGTGGAGCTGGTCCAGCAACTGCTTGGAGAGAGATACCCTTTGGGTCCTGATATGACTTCCCTTTCTCCATAGAGATTTGGAGAGCTCAGGCATGCATAGAAAGAGAGGCAGGGATGAGGAAGTAAACTACATTGAGCCACCAGGCATTTTCAGGTTGGCTACGGAGAGGGGAAGTTGAAATAGTCCCACAACCAAAGTTCATTCTAAGTATAAGACTGATGACTGCCAGGCCTACTGGGCCCACAAGTGGGGTCTCCACCAAGGGGCACAGTGCCACCACTCAGCCAAGAGTTGGCAGCTCTCAATGCTCATTGAGACCAGTAGCCCTGGCTGGAATTGCACTGGGTCTCCATCCAGCTCAGTCAGCTGCTGCAATTGGAGAAAGTTGAGCCTGAGGGGAAGAAGTGGCCCAAGAGCATCAGCTGTTGGAAAGAAGCAGAAAGTGCCATCTGGCAAACTACCTATTTGCTTAACTTTTAACAGATTCTCAAGTAGATTTTCATCCCCTGCATGAGGTCTGGGCCTTGGATTGGAGGGAAATCACTGACAAACCAAGTGCAAAAAAGAGACCTTCATCACAAACCCAAGCAAATTCAAAACCTTAGATGAGTGAGGGAAATCAATTTTGAAAATAGCCTCATCAAGATAATCAAATCCTTCAAAGGCAACAGAAAATAACAAAGCATTTGAAAATGCAAGCAGATATGGCCCAGTCAAATGACTAAATTAAAACACTGGAGGAGACACAGAATTTGGAACAATTAATCAAAGATGTTCATACAAATCTAAATAAATTCGATGGGTGGGCTAAAGATATACAGGATATAAAAAAGACACTAGAGGAGTGTAAAGAAGAATTTGAAAGAATAAATTGAAAAATAGAATTTCTCACAGAGAAAAAAGATACTGTAGACCAAATAAAAAATATACCAGAGACACACAACAACAGATTTGAAGAGGCAGAAGAAAGAGTAAGTGATCTAAAGGACAGGAGAATTGAAATCTAGTTCATAAAAGAACAAATGGCAAGAAAGATGGAAAAATTGGAACTGGATTTCAGGGAAATGAAGGACAAAATGAAGCACACAAATATAAGAATCACTGGTGTCCCAGAAGGAGAAGAGAAGAGCAAAGGGCTAGGAAGATTAGCTGAAGAGATAATGGGGGAAAACTTCCCAACCCTTATAAAAGACACAAATATGCCAATCAAGGAAGCCAATTGAACCCCAAATAGAATATATCTAAATAGGTGTACTCCAAGACACATACTAATCAGATAGTCAAATGTTAAAGAGAAGTAGAAAGTCCTGAAAGCAGCAAGAGAAAAGCAATTGACCACCTACAAGGGAAACCATATAAAACTGAGTTCAGACTACTCAACAGGCACCATGGAGGTGAGAAGGCAGTGGTATGATATACTTAAGGTCCTGAAAGAGATAGACTTCCAGCCAGGAATTCTTTATCCAGCTAAGTTGTCCTGCAAAAGTGAGGAAGAAAAAAAAAATACTGGGGGAGAGATTAAAATTTTCACAGACAAAAGCTGGACATTTGACCTATAAGAAATGATAAAGGGAGTTCTTTCGGCTGAAAATAAAAGACAGGAGAGGGAGATCGAAAGGAGGGCACAGAATTGAGGATTATTAGAAAGGGTAACTTAAAGGATAAGACGAGAGAAAGGGAAAAGGATATATAGATCTGACAAAAAAAAAAAAAACAAAGGACAAGATGGTGGATTCAAGAACTGCCTTTATAATAATAACTTTGAATGTTAATTGACTAAACTCACCAATTACAACATACAGATTGGTAGAATGGATTTAAAAATATGATCCATCTATATGCTGCTTACAACAGACTCATCTTAGATCCAAGGATAAAAATAGAATGAAAGTGAAGGATGGACAAAGGTGTTCCATGCAAGTTGTATACAAAAGAAAGCAGGAGCAGCTATACAAGTATCAGAAAAAAATAGACTTTAAATGTAAAGATGCCATAAGAGACAAGGAAGGACACTTTATATTAATAAAAAGAACAACTCACCAAGAAGAAATAACAATCATAAATGTTTATTCTCCTAATCAAGGAGCTCCAAAGTACATGCAGCCAACACTGACAAAACCGAAGGTAACAATAGATGTTTCAACAACAATAGTGGGATATTTCAACACCCCAATCTCCTTTACACAGAGAACATCTACAAAGGATCAATAAAGAAACAGAGAATGTGAACCATGTGATAAATGAATTAGACCTAACAGACAAATATAGATCATTATACCCCAAAACATCAAGATATACATTCTTCTTTAGTGCTCATGGAATGTTCTCTAGGATAGATTATATGCTAGGGCCCAAAATAGGTCTTTACAAATATAAAAAGATTAAAATTATTCAAAACACCTTTTCTCATCACATATGATGAAACTGGAACTCAATAGCCATCAAGAACCAGAATTTTCACAAACATATGGAAATTAAATAACACACTCTTAGACAATCAGTGGCTCAAAAAAGAAATTGCTAGAGAAATCAGTAAATATCTGGAGACGAATGAAAATGAGATTACAACATATCAGAACTTATGGGATGCAGCAAGGGTAGTGCTGAAAGGGAAATTTTATCACCCTAAATGCCTAAAGTAAAAAAGAAGAAAGAAGAAAAATTGAAGACTTAATTGCTCACCCGAAGGAACTAGAGAAAGAACATCAAACTAATGTCAAAGCAAATAGAAGAGAAATAACAAAGATTAAAGCAGAGATAAATGAACTGGAGAGCAAAAAATAAACAGAAAGATCAATAAAACCAAAAGTTGGTTCTGTGAGAAAATCAATAAGATCAATGGACCCCTGGTTAGGCTGACAAAGAAAAAAAGAGAGAGAATGCAAAGAAACAAAATCAGAAATGGGGGGGAGGGGTCATTATCATGGACCCTGAAAAAATAAAAATATCATAAGAGGATACTATGAACAGCTATAAACCAAAAAACTAGACAACTTAGATGAGATGGACAAGTTTCTAGAAACACATGAACATTCTACAGTGACTCAAGAACAAGTAGAAGATCTCAACAATTAATCACAAATAAAGAGATTCAGTCATCAAAAATCTTCCTAGAAAGAAAAGCCCAGGGCCAGATGGCTTTATAGGGTAATTTCATCAAACATTCCAAAAAGAGCTACCACCAATCCTGTTGAAACTCTTCCAAAAAGTTGAAGAAAAAAGAACACTAACTAATTTTATGATGTTAACACTCACTTTAATACCAAAACCAGATAAAGATGCTATAAGAAAGGAAAACTACAGACCAATCTCCCTAATGAACTTAGATGCAAAAATTCTCAAGAAAATACTAGCAAATTGAATCCATTGGCATGTTAAAAGAATTATACAGCCTGACCAAATGGGGTTATACCAGGAGTGCAAGTGTTGTTCAACACAAGAAAATCAATCAATGCAGTATGGCCTATTAACAAATTGAAAGGGAAAAAACACATGATCATCTCAATTGATGCTGAAAAAGCATTCAATGAAATTCAGCATCCTTTTCTGATAAAAACACTCCAAAAATGGAGTGTTTGGACCTTAATCTTGTATATTGCCACTTTGCTGAATTTGTTTATTAGCTCAAGTAACTTTGCTGTAGATTTCTCAGGATTTTCCATGTATAGAATCATGTCATCTGTAAATTATGAAAGTTTTACTTCTTCTTTTCTTATCTGGATGCCTTTTTTCCTCCCTGATTGCTCTAGCTAGATTTTCTAATACAACATTGAATGGTAGTGGTAACAATGGGCATCCTTGTATCATTCCAGAACTTAGGGAGAATGATCTCAATCATTGAAGGAAACTTCCTCAATAAAATAAAGGAATTGAAGGAAACTTCCTCAATATAATAAAGGGCATATTTGAAAAATTCACAGCTAGCATCATACTTAGAGGTAAGAGATTGAAATCATTCTCCCTAAGTTCTGGAATGAGACAAGGATGCCCATTGTTACAACTACTATTCAATGTTGTATTAGAAAATCTAGCTAGAGCAATCAGGGAGGAAAAAAGGCATCCAGATCAGAAAGGAAGAAGTAAAACTTTCGTAATTTACAGATGACATGATTCTATACATGGAAAATCCTGAGAAATCTACAAGTTACTTGAGCTAATAAATTCAGCAAAGTGGCAATATATAAGATTAAGGTAAAAAAATCAGTAATGTTTCTATACACAAGTAATGACCTAACTGAGGAGAAAATTAAGGAAAAAAAATCCATCCAAAATAGCAACTATGAGAATCAAGTACCCAGGAATAAACTTAACTAGGGGTATAAAGAATCTATACACAGAAAATTGCATAACATTGCTAAAAGAAATCAAAAATCTAAATACATGGAAAGACATTCTGCATTCATGGACAGGAAGGTGAAATTTAGTTAAGTTTTCAATTCTACCCAAATTGATCTATAGATTCAAAATTCCAACAACCCACTTTGAAGACTTGAAAATCTAGTTACCAAATTCATTTGGAAGGGAGACATTGACTAGCTATGAATATCTTAAAAAGAAAGAGCAAAGTGGTAGGACTAACATTTCCTGATTTTAAAGCTTATTATAAAGCCACAGCAATAAAAAACAGCACGGTATTGATACAAAGAGAGAAGTATTGGCCAATGGAATTGAACAGAGAGTGTGAAGCTAGACCCCCAAACCTATAGTCATTAGATCTTCAACAAGTCCCCCAAATCCATTGCACTAAGACAGAACAGTTTTTTTTTCAATAAATGGGCATGGGAGAATAGCCAATAAAGAATGAAAGAGGACCCCTACTTTACACCCTATTCAAAATTGAACTCATAGTGGATCAAAAGCCTAAATATAAAAGCCAGTATCATAAAACTCCTAGAAGATAATATGGGAAACTTCCTCAAGGCCTGGTAATAGGAGGTAGCTTCTTAAACTTTACACTCAAAGCAAAGGAATGGAAGAAAAAATAGATAAATGGGAACTCCTCAAAATCAAATGCTTTTGTGTCTCAAAGTACTTTGCCAAAAAGGTGAAGATGCAGCCAACTCAAAGGAAGAAAATATTTGGAAACCACACATCAGATAAAGGTTCAACATCTTGCATATGCAAAAAAAAAAAAAAAATCATTCAACTCACCAAAAGAACAAACAACCCAATTATAAATTGGGCAGAATATATAGAGAGACATTTTCCCGAAGAGCAAATACAGCTGTTCGGAAAAGATGCATGAAGAGATGCTTATCTTCCTTGGCTATTAGGGAAATGCAAATCAAAACTACAATGAAATATCTTTAAGAATGACTCCTCTTAAACAGGAAACTACAAATGTGGGAGAGGATGTGAAGAAGTTGGAAAACCTATTCACTGCTGGTGGGAACGTATATAGTTACAACCACTATGGAAGACAGCTTGGCAGTTCCTCAGTAAAGTAGTTATCAAGTTGCTCTATGACCTGGCAATAGAACTACTTGGCGTGAAAACAGGAAAGCTGAAAGCAGTGACACAAATAGACATTTGCACATCAGTGTTCACAGCAGTATTATTCAAAATTTCCAGAAGATGTAAACAACCCAAGTCAGTGGATAAATAAAATGCAGTATATACATGTGAAAGGAATATTATGCAGCAGTAAGACAAAATGAGGTCCTGAAGCACATGACAACGTGGATGAACTTTGAGGACATAATAATGAATGAAATATGGCAGACAAAAAAGGATAGATAGTGTATGATTTCATCATTAGGACTCTAGTAAAGGTAAATTCAGAGCTTAGAATATAGGAGACCTAGAGATACACACAAGCTGGAGATGGGTGAACGGTTACCTAAAGAAGTTGAACTTAAATGTAAAGGAATAGATAGAAGTGATGGTAGTTAATTAGTGGGGTTATAAGTAATATTGCCATGTAGGTGAATATGACTGAAAGGAGTTATACAGGGCCATGTATCCCACCAATTAACAATACAAATATATATAAAAAAAAAATCTTGCATGAGCTACTTAAAAGGTATGAATCCTGTACAAAGAATAAATAATAAAAGGGTACAGGGAGAAAATTACTATTTCATGCTATGGCCTGTAGTTAACAGGATACATCAACAGTACCAGAGCAATACCGGGATAAAAAATTTGAGGGCGGGGTGGGGGGGGGCAGGGACAAGAGCGAAAAGGAGGTTTAGATTTTCTATTTGGTGAGGGTGTGTTTATCTGTTATTTTTCTTTTTGGAACAATGAAAATTTTCTAAAATTGAGGTGGTTCATGCTTGTACACTTAAATGAGAATACTGTGAGACATGGCTATTTATTTTGGAGATTATCTATGATACCAATGGATGGAGGTGGCCAACAGGTATATTGACTTAAAAGCAGAAAGGCAAACTGTGGTGTATATATATATGATAGAATATTGTGTGGCTACAGAAAGGAACAAACTTGCAAGGCATGTAAAAAGGTGAATGAACCTTGGTGACATTGTGTTGGGCAAAATAAGCCAGAAACAAAGAACAAATACTTGTAGGTACGGTCTCTTTTAGGAAATACTTATAAAAGAATTGGAGCCTAGATTGTAAGCTTTTATAGTAGTCACATTTAGTCCCGATTTGAATGGGTTATTTCTAGATTCTGAGATGCTGTGCTATATGTGTATAACCTGGTATTTCCCTGGAACTTTGGCTACTTGTGTTACACCTAAGACTCAGAGTTGGAGTTCTGCAGCTCTGAAAGTCAGCATTGCTACATACAACTGTTAAAGAGACAAAACAGAGACCAGGCTTCAGTTAGAGATAAGAACAAAACAGATCTGGTTGGGACTAAGGTAAATCAGAATACAGGGCAAAAGATACATTGTCTGTATTTTGGAGCTTTACCTACTGTATGAAATCAAAGGCAGAGAGGTTTATTTTGTCCAAAACCTCAATTTTCTATAGCACACAATATAACTCAACCTGCCTAGAAAGCTTATTTAAACAACCCAAACACATGGACCCAGAGCCTAGAATGGGAACAAGGTCTTGTATTGCTATGGAGCTTAATGTAATACCTGGATACATCTCAGAGTATGGTGGGTAAATAATTTAAAAAGTATTGGTAAAGTCTCTTGAGGGACTGGATAAAAATTATGGAACTATTAAACTTTCCTAGCTGGGAAACCCCTGATATTCTCTCAAACATTAGAGACTCCCAAGTTAATAGGCCAAGCCCTTGATCTTGAGGCATGCTCTTATGAAACATTTCTGTAGGAGAGAAGCTAAGCTTACCCATAATTATGCCTAAGAGTTACTTCCAGAAAACCTCTTCTGTTGCTCAGAAATTAACTCTCTCTCTATCTAAACCCAACTCTGCAGGTAAAATCATAACCCTTCCCCCTATATGGGGCATGACATCCAGGGTTGAAAGTCCCCCTGGCAATGTGGGACATGATTCTCAGGGATGAGCCTGACCCTGGTACCATGGGATTGATAATGCTTTCCTGAAAAAAAGGGGGAAAATGTAACAAAATAATGTATTAGTGGCTAAGATAGTTCAAATAGACTTGAGAAGCTATTCTGGAGGCTACTCTTATGCAAGCTTCAGCCAGATAGTACTAATTTTCACTTTTTTCCCAAACCCCAACCAACATCGTTCTAGTTAACCTAGGGTTCTATCTGAAATTCTATAAGTTTCACACACTAAGTTTATTTTCCAGAAACCTACAACCTCCAAATTGTTCCATGACCAGATAAGTCCTGAAACTCAGAGAGGTCAACCTCTCCAAGAACATCAACCATTTCCATCCCCCATCCTATACTGTTGACACTCCATTCAACATGAAAAAGTTAGAATGGGCATAGCCTAAAAATCCTTAAAGTTTTGGAGAAGAATCAAAGGCAAAGAAGGAGTCATAAAAAAGAAGACAGTATTTAACGCATGAGTATGACTACTGAATCATTATATTGATACTTCTTTTAGTCTTCAATGTCTTGGAATAGCTAGAAGGAAAACCTAAAATTGTGTAACTATAATCTATACCAAACTTTGAATTCTGTTCTATATCTATTTGCTAAAATGTACTTTGAAATTTATTCCTTTTTTGTATATTTGTAATATTTCACAACAAAAATGTTAGAAAAAGCATTATTCTTTGAATGGGTTGCTACATTCTACTTAGTTATATTTTATGTTGGATTTTCTCAATGGTATTCACAAGTGAGATTAGGGTAAAGAAGGGTTGGCACTTCAGGGTGAGACCCCACCTGCAGAATGTGTGTTTTTGCCAGTGCTTGCTGAGATCTGTCACCACCCTCCACCTTTTCTCTCCTTCCTCTTTCCTTCCTAGGCAGCTTCACCACCATCTCAGCTTTAGCACTGCTTACACACACTGGTGAAGGCTATGGTGTTTATCGGTCTCCTGCTGTCAGGGAAAGGGGAAAGGGGGCAGGCTAACTTTTTTTTTTTTTCTATCTCCACCTCGCGCTTGTATGATTTCAATGTGGTGAAAGAGAAAAATGATGTCATACACAGCCACCTTCAAAATGGACATCCTCTGGCTTTCCTTTTTACCATTACAAAAACTGTGATCTCTTTTCATGTTGCATTATCAGTTATATGTAGAAGCACTGCAGCTGCTTGTACATTTGTTTCATCCCTTCTATTCCAGAATGTCCTCAGTTACCATCTGTAGTAACTACAATCAAATTAATTAGAATCATTTGAACCAACAAATTCCCTAAAGCAATTTTAAAAAAGTGTTCAAAGCTAAACATGTTGAGTTATACAGTAAAATGTTTATATATATTTCCATGTTAAAATTTTAAAAGTATAGAAACATATAAAGTAAAAAGGGAAAAGCCTTCTTCCCTTACCTGTCATATTTACTCTAATCCACAGAGCCAACACTGTTAATACTATGTTGTATATTTTTTGAGGTTCTTTTTTTTGGACAAATATATACACATAAAGGATTACATATAATTTTGTAACAGAAATGGGATGTAATAATCACCCTTAATGCATATACATCATTGTGCACATATCTCTGTGAGACATATTCCTAGAAATGGCATTATTGGGTCAAAAGATAGGCACAGGTAGATTTTTTAAAAAGGATGTAATCTATTATCTTCATAAAAAGATATAATGATTAGTCTTTCTACCATGAAAATAGCTGATTCTCTACACCACTGTGCCCACTGATTATTATAAAATTAATTTTCATGACTTTTATATTAGCTTGTGTTTCCCCTACTATTAATGAGTTTGGACACATTTTTAAATATGTACTGACCATTTGAATTCCTTTACTAGATTGCCTTTCACATCTTTTATCCATTTTATTTTATTTTTAAAATTGATTTGTAGAATCTCTTTTACATATGCTGGGGATTAATAATTTGTCTGTTATATATGTTGTGAATAATTTATCCCAGGCTATCACTCATCTTTCCATCTTACATTCACCATACTGAAAGTGTTCCTTTTCATGGAGTAAAGGCGCGCTTTCTTTTATTTTGGTTTCTAGGTTTTGTGCATCATTTGTTGATCACCTAATTGAGAGAACCAAATACATTTATACCTAGTAAATGTTTCTGCCCAAAAGTCTCTGCTTTCATCCCTGTCTTTCTAACTTTGAAGTTGAGGACAATGAAACAAAGTCTTTGTATCAACAATTTTAGGGTGGTAACAGCATTAGTTACCTGGACACCCTTTGTTGTTGCTGAAAATCTTGTTCAGGTGATTGGAACTACCATTTACCACTCATGTACATCTTTCAGGCCAGTACAGTCATCTAGTTTTAGTTTTCTTTTGCTGACTAATGGTTATTCAGGGTTGTCACACTGATTACAAACCTTTGTTGTCTATAGCTAAGGAAAACTGATGAAGAAGAGTTAACTTGGAACATTCTGGGGAATGATTGAAATTTATTTTCTTCCTTCCTTCCTTCCTTTCTTTCTTCAGTGAAAATTCATCTAAAAGTATGTATGTTTTTAGATGGAGAAAGCATGTGGATCATTAACTAGAGATGATAAATGAAATATATTTCAATTAATCCATGCTTTCCTTCAGTTCTTGGTTTCTACTTACATGTCTTTTCTCCATTAGTTTTGAAAATTCCTTTTGGAAGAAGTATGACATGTTTTGCTTGTGTTTTCCAATCCTGTTTCCCAATAACTGGGAAATTTCTTTAGAGACTGTGCTAAGGATTGTGCCAGTTTGAAATTATTATGTGCCCCAGAAAAGCCATATTCTCTAATTCTCATTCAGTATTGCTGGGTGAGATCTTTTTATTGTTTCCATGGAGATGTGAGCCACCCAATTGTAGGTGGTAATTTCTGATTAGATGGTTTCATGGAGATGCATCTCCACCCATTCAGTGTGGGGTTACTTACTGGAGAGGGAGCCATTTTGGAAAGAGCCACAAGAGCCACAAGAACTAACAGAACTCATGCTGCCAGACACCTCTGGAGACGAAGAAGGAAAACACCCCTGGGGGAGTTCATAAAACAAGAAGCTGGGAGAGAAAGATAGCAGACTTCTCCATGTGTCCTTCCAGCTGAGAGATACTCTAAACTTCATCGGCTCTTTTTGAGTGAAGGTAATCTCTTTATGGTGCTTTGATCTGGATATTTTCATTGCCTTACCTTAATTTGGACATTTTCACGGCCTTAGAACTGTAAAGTTGCAACTTAGTAAATTTTCCTTTTTAGAAGCCATTCTGTGTCTGGTATATTGCATTTCAGCACCTTGCAAACTGGAACAGGGACTTGGTCCAATTACTTCCCCTTTTTATACAATCCCCATGGCCAAAGCCAACACCTATGTGGGGTGCTAATATGACGATAATCTCATTTGGCTCACTACCTCCTCTCCTTTGTGTCTCAGATATTTTTGCTCAGTGAACATGTGGCCCAGGTCTCCATTTTTAGAGAATTATACATTTTGAATTTCCTCGCTGCTAATAATGCTCTTTCTTTTAATATGTTCTGCATGCTTTAGTGTGTTTTTATGCTTTGTCATGTGTATATGTGTAACACTAACCATGGTGTCAATAGTGGGAACGATGTGGTTATGTACTTGGACTATCACCTCCTCCGGCACACAATGCCTGCCTAGGTAGGTAAGATCCTTAGTGGAATTTTAACAAATGTCTGTGAAGTAGACAAAAAAGCCAGGTTGTTTTTTCTCTTTTTATCTCTCTGCTTCCCATTAACTTTTGCAACTCAGTAAATCCTCCATCCAGAAATGTGCACCCAAACTAGACTTTTAATTTTCTTTTTATTTTTTTAACCCTGAAGAAATCCCTACATTTCTCCTTCTTCATGAATCTAGGAGACTCTTAAGATGGAAGTTGGTACAAAGTCTCTAGAGATGTAAATTTCTAACTGAGGCTAGTGACCACACACTAGTTCAAGCCTTACTTTTTACTCTCCAAGAACCTTCAAGGTGCTGGCAAAGGAAGAATATCAGAGGGAAAAACAAGCTGCAGATATAAAAGCTGGAGTCACACACACTACAGGTCCAGAATCCCAACCTTCTGCTCAGTATGCCTCAGTTTCTTATTCTACAATAAGGATGATAAGGGCAGTTAAGTGTTTAAAACAGTGCAGTAACTTAGTAAAAAGTTGCAGTAGTAGTCATAGTGGCACTCATAGTCAAAATATCCATTATATGGACTCAGCTCAAAGGTCCCCTCCTCAGAGAATAAGAGCAGAATGCCAGTGTATTAGTTTCCTACTGCTGCTGTAATGAAACACAATAAACATGGTACCTTAGCACAATACCACCTTATTATCCTATAGTTCTGTAGGTCTGAAGTCCAAAATGAATCTCACTGGGCTAAATTCAAGGTGTCTGCAGGGTTATGTTCCTATCACAAGCTTTAGCAGTGGATCCATTTCCTTGCCTTTTGCAGCTTCTAAAGACTGTCTGCATTCATTGGTTCATGGCCTCTTCTGCCATCTTCAAAGTCAACTTTTGAATTGTCTCTCTCACTTAAGTCCTCTCCTACCCTCTGCTACATTTAAAATACCTTAGTGATTATAATGGGCTGACCTGAATAATGCAAGACAATCTTATTTTAAGGTTAACTGAAGAGCAGCTTTGCTTCCACCTATAACCTTAATTTTCTCTTTCCATGTAACCTACTCTAGTTATTGATTCTGGGTATTAGGATGCAGAAATCACTAGGGGTGATAGAACATAAATCTGCTTATCAAAGCCAGGTTTGTTTCTAGGGATGAATTTTAGGAAATGCTAAGTCCCATTCACAAATAATGATGAGTATCAAACTTAGAATGATTTATTGACGACTCAAAAGGTCTCTTTGTTGACATTTTTGTAGTCATGCTTTCCCCTAAGTGATGGAATTAAAAAGAAGAATCTTTGTGGATTATATTTGAAGAAACTTGGAATTAGGTAGCTGGGAATGATTGTGTTCCACTTGGCACCCAGATTTTCTGGGAAATCAAACTTGGAGATAATCAAAAGTGTTTACCAGTCAGCAACAAGGCATATGGAATAAGGGAAAACACAAAACAAAACAAAAAGCAAATTTATACCAGAATAGCGGTAAGGCAGAAAAGTAATGCCTAAGCATTCATTTGCAGTATCTATGCTAACCTTATTCATTTCAAGAGCTTTTCAGTATATACTTTCATTGTGTGTTTGGAAAAGCTATACATCACCTTCTGAGCCACGCATCACACCTTACATGAGGTTACTAAAGTAACTTACATTTCTCCTATTATTTCCCATTGATTTGTATGGCTAGTGGGACTCAAAGTTGATGGGCGAAAATCTAATCTGTTTCCTTCTTTACAGCTCCAATGCAATCCATGCCCAAGCCAACACTCTCTCTTGCTGGAGCTGGTGGAAGAGCCTCCTATCTGATCTACTTCCTCCTCTTTTATCCCTATACAGTCTATTGTACACACAGAAGCCAAACAAACTTCTAAATATATGAGCCAGATCATATCATTTCCCTGCTACAAGCTTCCTGACATCTTCACAATGGAAGAATAAAAATGGACTCTGAACACAGCCTCTAAAAGGTCCCATGTGTCCCACTTCCCCCATCTACTTCACTGCCTTCACCTTCCATCCTACCTCATTCACTATTTGCTAGTCACATGGTTCTGTTTCCTTGTTTTGAATACTCCAAGCTCATCCCAGCCTCAGTGCCTCTGCATGGGCTGCACCCTCTGCCTGTCCCCTATCTTCACACAGCTGACTTTTGCATATCTGGCTGGTCTCAGCTCAAAAGTTCACCTCCTCAGAGCAGCATCTCATATCCACTTACTCTAAAGCAGATCCTCTTGCTCCTATCTCCATTACCCTATAATTCATCAAAATGTTTTCATTTTTGTGGTGGTGTGAAGCTGTAGGCACCACAAAAATACATGTTCTTAAATCTAATCTATTCCTCTGGGTGTGAACCCATTGTAAGTAGGACTTTTAGATGAGGCTGCTTCAGGTAAGGTGTGCCCCATCTCAGCCAGGATAGGTCTCAATCCTATTACTGGAGTTCTTTATAAGAGAATGAAATTGAGACAGAGAGTAAAAAGCTGTAGAAGCAAGAAGCTGAAATCAATGAAACCCAGAAGAGAAGGGAGGGACCAGCAGAGGCCGCCATGTGGTTTGCCATGAGACAGAGGAGCCCAGGATCTTGGGCAGGTGGGCCTCAAGGAAGAAACATCACCTCAATGATGCCTTGATTTGAACATTTTCTTGGCTTCAAAACCATGTGCACATAAGTTCCCATTGTTTAACCCATCACATTTCATGGTATTTGCTTTGAACGGCCTAGGAAACAAAAACAATGATTTTTACATCACTTATCATTATTTTAAATTATTTTGTCCATTATTTAATTTACTGCTTTATTGCCTGTGCCTTCAACACTTAGCCTCCAACAAGCACAACATAAATGTTGCTAACTAAGAATAAAATCTGCTTCTTTGTGATTTTAAATCCAATTGCCAGAACAGTGGGGCTTCTCAAATATTTTTAAATAAATGAAAGCATGTAAATTGAGTGGAGTGCATTTATTTTGCAAGAGAATTTTCACCAGAACAGTGTTTTGAATAATAAACACATGCATTTGTAATAGCATTTCATTTATACTTTGTATCTCAGTTTCCTCCTCTATAAAATGAGAGTTGGCTGAGATGACAAATAAGGTTCCTCGCCATGATTACAGTTCCTTACTATGACTAAATAAAAAAGATTAAAACTAATTTTCAAAAGGACAGCTACTAAGTAAAGTGGTGTCCACCTCTATAATTAAAAAAAATGATTCATTCGTGTCTGATTCACCCATAGTGGAAAGTATGCGTTAACTCTTTAGCTTCAGATTTCTCTGTTCCCAAAACTCTCTCTGCAGACAGCAGATATGGTATATGGGTTAGGCAAAATGGCCCCAATACACTAATAAATACATATATTTTCACAAGGCCAAAAGGTTATCATTCCCTACGGCAGCTAGATGCGAACTAGTGACCACGGATGAGTAGCTTAGCAAAACTCCAAAATTGTCTTTCAGTTTCAGGGACTTCACATCTTCACCCCTCTAAATCCTCCCTGACTTAGTTCTTAGGGCAAAGATCAAAATCCTTCACAAGGTCTGCAAATATGGAGATTATCTGGAACTTGCCTGCCACTTTTGCTGCGCCATAAGAGGCTTCCCCTCTCACTGTCTATATTCCAATCACAGGACTGTTCTTAGAAAACACACTCTCACTCTCAAGTTGCCCCTTCACCTGGGATTTCTCCCTTTCCTTCCCCCTCCCATCTTCCTTCAACTAGTTAATTCTTATTTGCCCTCTAGAATTCAGATCAGATGTGCACCCATCCCCGACACTGGGCTTCAATAATTATTCTTTAATTTCGTTCACGGCATGTATTGAATTACAGATTCATAGGTGAGGTTATTTTATTAATGGCTGTTTCCCTCACTGAACAATAAGCTCTAGGAGGAAGGGACCATATATGTTTGTTAAGCCTGTATCACCAGGGTTTAGTTACATAGTAGGACTTAATAAATTAATGGACACTTACCATCAATAGGGCCACAGTTTTACAAGACAAAGGATATAGGAGGCAGATAGGGAAAGAGAAAAGTACAGAACACTTCTTCTCCTGGAAACATACGTGAGGAATAGTTTGTTCAAATTGTTAACTGGATAACAATGTTCTTAAAATATAGTGAATGATTTTTATTTTAATGTGAGGTGCATACTTTCTGTGCTTACCAGGTGCAGCTTCGATACTTCAGCTATTTAGGCCATGTGATCATAGACAGGCATTTCTATCTGCAGCTATGAGAGTGAAATGTGCTGGTCTTTGGAGGGGAATTTAATAAGGCTCCACACCCTAGGATATAGGCCTCTGCATATAACTTACCATCCTACCAAACATCAGTGGGTAAGGAAGTCAGGGAAAATTAAGCAAGTGATATAAGCAACCCACCATATAAGGTTGTATATCATGTCTACATGTTCTTGGAAAGGATATGGAGCCACGTATTCACAACCTTTTGGCCAAACAACAGTGGATTATCAGTGGGTCCTGGGGGACCTGGATCAGGTAACATAAGGGAGCTTGCTGTACCCTGGCTGATCCACAGGACATCAGAGCAAATAGCAGCAGAGGCAAAATTCATGGGCCAATGTAAACTCTTGACTGTGCTCATGCTTTCCGAATTTCTTTTCTTCTGAACTTTTCTAGCAGGTAGAGAGAAAATCTAGTTAGGCAAAACATACCAAATCTAGGTTGGAAAGGGGCAAGTTGAGGTGAAAGGAAAGAAAGAGACACGAGAAACCTTTTACTTAAAAATTAATTAGTGCGGGCAATGGTGGCTCAGTGGTAGAGTTCTTGTCTGACATGCCAGAGACCTGGATTTGATTCCCAGTGCCTGCCCGTGTAAAAATAAATAAATAATTATTTTTATTTTATTGCCTGGAAAAGGATTACCTGTGTAGTAGAGAAGAATAGTCTAATAACTAGAATAGCATTGATCACCTCATTGTCAAGGGTTATTATACATCATCGTCAAGGATTAATTATCATACTGGCAATCATTTCAAAGTCAATGCCCTAGGAAATTGGTAATTACGATTCTGGTCCTTCACTTCTGATCATTTGTGGGTACTCTGAAAAAATAAGTTTGGGGATTGCAAAATTTTACATTTAATACCACATGCTGATGGGCAGATTTTTTAGCCTTTCCTTTCCCTGTCCAGACCGTACTCTGTGAACGCCGCTGACCTGAAGCATCTGTGAGATGTAAACCAGCCACACGACTCCACTTGTCACACCCCCTCCTCAGGCACAGCAGGCCTTTGGTCAACATTGAAGAAAAAGGGTCTAGAAATACTCCATTCCGGTATCCTGGATCATTCACTTTCCCTTGGCCTTTTGAAAATCACTTAACATTTCTGCTTGACGTACTTGGTTGTACAATGGTACAAATGAAAATATTATATTTACAAAGTTTGGTACGTCATTTCGTTGTTATTTTAATTACTGGGTTCTCTAGCTTGAGCTCCTTCCATAACAGTGTACCTGGCTAATTTCTGGCATGTCAAGCAGTATCTCGATCTTTTTTTTTTTTTTTTAACTTCCTTTTGTAACAGTGTATGACCAGTGACTGGAGGATCTACATATTCAGAATATAGTTGGTGCCCCAGAGGATAAAAAAGCATAGAACTACAGGAGGTTAAATGTCTAGATCTTAAAGAGGCTAGAGTTAGTCCATAAAATTCCCTGTATTTAGACTCAATTAGAGACATCATTTAGATCAGAACAAGGAAGAAAGAACAGAAGTGATTCAGCAGGACTTATTCAGGGTGGGCCACCTTACTGTTTTAATGACAAGGTTATATTTTAGGAATATCAGAGCTGTTTTGAAGGGCAAGAAATACCCAACTGTGATCAGGATGATGGGTAAAAAGATTGTAATTAATCAGTCATAAACAAAAATAAATGGCCTGCCAGGGAAATATGAACCTCCTTAGGACAGAAGAGATTTTCCAAAAGGAAAACAAATCTCATTTTGACTTGAATAATCCAATCTGACTGATTGGCTTCAATGAACTGACTAGCTAGATGATCCTCGGTTCTAAGTTAGCAAATGGTGTATGCTTTTGTGGTGTGTGAATAGGGTCACAGAGAAAAAGACTGAGGTTTTGCTTTTTTGTGTGATTTTTTTACCCCCAGATACAATGTCTTTTCAGTAAGCAGAAGAGTTTATTGTAGGTATTGAAAATTAGATCTCAACCATTGTTGTGCTCTTGGTGACAAACATATCTCAACTTATTCAAATCTCTAAGTATTAGTTGAGCACCCACTCTGTGGTTCTCTAGGTATAATTAGATTGCCAGTTTGTACTATTTGCTGATTCCTGTAGTATAAATACCTCCACCATGGCCAATTTCAAATCAGTGAATTAGGAGTTGGGAAGAGATGTATAAAATCCACAACCCTGAGCTAGTGGAAGTTAGTTTCAGCTAACCATGGGCTGCAGGAATAACTATGACAGCAACAAAAACAAATTAACATTTGTACATTGGTTTAGAGTTCACAAAGTGCTTTTCCCATGCATACGCTCCTCTAATTGTCACAGTTTCCCTGAAACTGAAGTCCAAAGTGTTTAAGGAGCTTTACTTACTATGATGAGGAGATAACAGGGTAGATAACAGTAAATAAGGGCCACATCTCTTATTTCCGAGACCAAATTACAACTATACCAGGTGTTTTAAAATTATATGCCCTTAAATTTACAAATTATTTAGTAAACTATCTCTACTTTTCTAAGACAAACAATGATCATTGCTTACTAGCAAACAATAAAAATTGCTTACATGTAGTAATGCTTTACAGTTTTGGAAACATTTTTGCCCCATCATCTCAAATGAACTTCACAAAACCTGGTGAGGTAGGCAAGGCAGAGCTAATTATATCCATTGAACAGATATAAATTCTGAAGTTCAAATAAGTTAAATGAGTTGCCCAGATCTCATAATAGGCAGCA
>PVIY010033717.1:15037-27903 GCA_004026745.1 Myrmecophaga tridactyla | reverse complement strand
AGGTGTTCTTTTAAGTGCTTCTTTTACATTATTTTACTTAACCCTCTGACAACACTATGAGGTAGATACTATTAACTCCATTTTACAGATAAAAGATAAGGAAACTGAAGCAGAGAGTGGTGAACTAACTTGTCCAAAGTTATACAACTTGTAAGTGATGGATTTGGCAGTTTGAATTAGGGCTGTATGATTCTATTTAGTGCTGAGAGACATACAGAAGAATAGACCTGAATAAGGGAAAAGCCATAGGTATGGAGTTACTGGTTGTTATTTTTTGTAGTAGATGGAACTTCAAATTAATGGCATATGCAACACATGGTATTATATACAATCATTAAAAATTATTAGCCTGAAGACTGTGTAGCAAAATGTAAAGAGAAATGTATTCCCTGAGTAGCATTGCGTATAAGAACATCCAAGTAAAATAAGACTGGCTATGGGAAGTCATACCATTTTCTCTCTAAGTGTTCTTTTTGTTGTTATACATGAATGTAGTGATTAAAATGTCTCTGTAAGTACTTTAACATTAATTTTTACTGGTATTCACTTTTTGGATACAGAAATATAGGCTTGTTTTTATATACGAAATGATAATTATATTGAAGGTACTTGTTAATATTTACTTTAAATATAATTTCTTCTTCACAAGGAGTAGTTAATTCTAAAGTAGAAGAATCTTCATATATAACATTAGTATATATCTGTAATATGTGAATTTGTTTTTTCCTTTGCAATTATCAGTAAATTGGTTTGCATACTGTGTGTGACTGGCATAAATATTGTGTACAGTTAAAGGAAATATTCACTACCATTTTTAAAGAAAATAATAAATTTGTTCTTCTTTGCAGTATTTGTCCATAATTTTTCACATTTTTTCCAATTTTAAAATCAGATTCATGAGAGGGTACCATAAAATTGCACAGATTAATTTTTCTTTTGCATATTCCAAATTATTTTTCTGTATTTTAATTATAGGCATGCATTGCAAGAAATTGCTATCCCTCTCCACTGAATTATTATAATTTCCCAAAGTCTTGTTGTACCTCAGTGAATGAAGTGATCTGTCATGGAATTCCAGACAGACGGCCTTTACAAGAAGGTGATATTGTTAATGGTAAGAAATATATATGTGACTTGTCACCACGAGCAACAAGGTTTTGGGAGTTTGAAAGAATGGCTTGTATATTCCTAATTTGCTTGCTATACCAAATTTGGGCTTTTTCGTATTTAAAATTTAGTGTCACTCAAAAATCCACAGAAACCTTTTTATGGTTTTTGTGCATGGTGCTTTAAAGATACTTCTAGTATGATCTGTTTGGTATAGTGTGTGTTTTCTTTAAAGCAGATTATCTCATATGTGATTGGTAAATAGGTGATAGATGTCAGTACAATGAAGTCATGTTGATTTAAGGGTGATCCACCCCAGTTCCTGATGGTTTCAAAGGGGTTGGGACAGTCTTTCTTAACAGTTAAAGAACCCTTAGTAAAAAATTCTTGAAAACCTGCAGAAGTACCATCGTTTGGTGTAAGAAGTTCAGAAAGTGTAAGCCCCCCGTGTTAAGCTATCTTGGGAAGGCTCAAGTGCAGAGAAAGAAGCTACAAAGATAGTTCCTTCTCTGATTTAAAAAAAAAAAAAAAAGATGACGAAGGTTCCCCTGGATGATATTTTTTTGTATTGAAGAAATTGGTCTCTTTAGTAGCTAAATATCTTCAAGGAACTCCATATCAAATACAGAAGCTGAAGCTCAGGCATTAATGGGAAAAAACATTCTCCAAATGTAGAATGTTCCACCTGTGATGCTGGCTGAGAATGATATCAGAGACGTAGTTGTGACACTATTTTTATTAGAGTTATGTTGCTTTAGTTAGGGTATCTTCTAAAAAGTTCCATAGGTTTTGAGGGGTCTGCCTCCAACCCCCTTTTGTTATAAACCTTGTTTTTGTTACATGCAGAATGTGTGTGGTTTTTCAGGAAGGCACATGTGGTGCTAGAAGTGAAATACCTCTAAAAAATCTAGTGATATTATAGGTTATTGAAATTCATGGGTTGCAATACTCATCTCATGTGCTTTTTAGATATACATTTAGTGTATTAAAGCAGTGTAGTAGTAATCTTTATTCTTAAACATGGGAATAAAGAGAAGGATGAATATTCACAGATGTGAGCAGTAAGTAATGAGGTTTTAAAAGTAAGTGTGAGCCAGAGACCTGGGTTTGATTCCTGGAGCCTACCCATGCCAAAAAAAAATAGCAAGTATAGAACAGTGTATATTTTCTATTTAGTTATTCCCTAGAGGGAGGAAGAACCTAAATAAATAAATGAAAGAGTATTTTTTCTTTAATGTAAAAATGTAGCAGAGTTGTCAGTTCGATGTTACAGATGCTTGTTTATTGATCTTTCATAGATATATCCTGAATACATCTTTATTCTACCATAAATGAGCTGATTAAATACTATGAGAGTGAAAATCCACCATCTGACTTGTGCTGTGTGTACATATCACTGTTCTTCACAGTGAGTTTAGCTGCATTAGCAGCAAGGAGTTTCTTTTGGGCAATAACTATATATCCATTGGTGTCTAATTTGAGGGTGCAGAAGTTACCTTTTCCATTAAACTACTTACCACTGTCACATTGTAAGTACTGAAGTTTTATTTTAAAATAAAAGTAAATGTGGTCTTTATATTTGCACATTCTTTTGCAGTGGACATCACTCTTTATCGCAGTGGTTATCATGGGGACCTGAATGAGACTTTTTTTGTTGGAGATGTGGATGAGGGAGCAAGGAAACTAGTCCAGACCACGTATGAATGCCTGATGCAAGCCATTGATGCAGGTCAGCGTTTTGGCTAGGTATCTCTTGGAGAACTGCTCTGCATTGACAGCAAGTCATTGACAGTGACTTGTCACTGCACTGTGCAGTCCTTGTACCTACCAGCTTTGTTTTTATCCTCCTGAAGTTAGCATTGGCTTTTTTTTAATTAATTAAAAAAATTAAAAAAAAATATAACAAATACAAATATTCTTAACATATGATCATTCCATTAGACATATACAATCAGTAATTTGCAATATCATCACAGTTACATATTCATTATCATGATCATTTCTTCGAACATTTTCATCAATTCAGAAGAAGAAACAAAAAGACAACAGAAAAAAATTCATACATACCATACCCCTTAATCCTCCCTTTCATGATCACTAGCATTTCAATCTAAATTTATTTTAACATTTGTTCCCCCTATTATTTATTTTTATTCCTTATGTTTTACTCATCTGTTATAAGGTAGATAAAAGGAGCATCAGACGCAAGATTTTCACAGTCACACAGTCACATTGTGAAAGCTATATCATTATACAGTCATCTTCAAGCAACATGACTACTGGAACACAGCTCCACATTCTCAGGCAGTTCCCTCCAGCCTCTCTGTTACATCTTGTCTAACAAGGTGATATCTATTTAATGTGTAAGAATAACCTCCAGGATAACCTCTCAATTCTCTTTGAAATCTCTCAGCCATTGACACTTTATTTTGTCTCATTTCACTCTTCCCCCTTTTGGTTGAGAAGGTTTCTCAGTCCCTTGATGCTTGGTCTCAGCTCATTCTAGGATTTCTGTCCCACGTTGCCAGGAAGCTACACACCGCTGGGACTCATGTCTCACGTAGCCAGGGGGAGGGCATTGAATTTGCTTATTGTGTTGGCTGGAGAGAGGCCACATCTGAGCAACAAAAGAGATTCTCTTGGGGGTGACTCTTAGGCCTAATTTTAAGTAGGTTTGACCTATCCTTTGTGGGATTAAGTTTCATATGAACAAATCACAAGATTGGGCGCTCAGCCTGTTGCTTTGGTTGTCCCCACTGCTTGTGACAGTGTCAAGAATTCAGCTTGGGAAAGTAAATTCCCCCCGTCTCTTACCATTCCCCCTTAGCATTGGGTTTTAACAGTAATAGATTTTTTTATTTTTTAGACATGGGCAGGCTCTGGGAACTGAACCCAGGTCTCCAGCATGGCAGGCAAGAACTGCCACTGAGGGCGGCTGCCATGGCTCAGCAGGCAGAGCTCCGACCTGCCGTGCTGGAGGTCTGGAGTTTGATCCCTGGTGCCTCCTGCCCATATGCAAATTAAAAAAAGAACTGCCACTGAGCCACCATTGCCCACCCTAGCAGTAATAGATTTTTTTTTTTTTAGTAGTAGATTTTTAAGGATGATTTGATAATCTCTTGATGGCCAGATAATTGCTTAGCATCTTTTGGCTCTCCTGTGATTTATCTTCCTTTTTTTTGGCTGATTAATGTGGAAAAGTGTATGAAAAGTTCTTCAGTGCAACTTATATTTCTACTTTTTTATTCTTTGAAATACTTAAGTTTTATATTCTCATTATAAAAAATTAAAACAAGACTGAACATTATGAGAGAAAAATGAATGATCTTTCTTTATTTGACTTATTCTTGCCTTTTTATCTCTCTCTCTTATCTCCAGTGGTATCCACTATTAACGTTTAGGTTTTTTCCCTCATTCAATAAAGTATATACACACACATACACACACCCCTACCTGTGTATGTATATGTTTAATTAGGTTAAATGGGATCATAATGTTTGTAATGTTCTGCAACTTGGTATTTTTCAACTAATATTTTAGACATCATTTCAAATTACCATGTGTACAAGCATACATAAATTTACATGAATGAGATGAAATTTTTACTAATTTAATAAAACTGAAACAATGAAAAATCGAATGTGATGTTTTCTTGTATATAGAAGTGAGATTTCTCTTTAGTTATTGTTCACTGTTGATTATTTAAAAATTTTTAAATTCTTTGAAGTATTATGACATGAGAACTTTAGTGTCAGATTCCTTATTTATTTGTGGAAGCTTCAGTTTAAAATAATTTTTAAGGTTTCTGCCAGATATGTTCAGTGTTTTTTTCTTTTTCTTCTCTGTGAATTGATTTAAATAACAGGGTAGTGGGAATGTTTTACAGAGGCACAGGAAACCAACCACCAGTCTTCATAATAGTAACCAGGAACGGACAAAAATGCTTTACCTTTGGAATGTTACATTATATGTCATTCCTGCAACTTATTTTCAAGAAGCTATCAAAGTCTTCAAAACAGTAACCAGGAGAGAACAAAAGATGCTTTCTCTATGGAATTTACATGTTACGTATCATTCCTGCATCTTATTTTTCACTAATTTGACTGCTTCTATCCTGGTGCAGAGCCCTAGAGAGATTAGAGGACTAGTTAATCTTTTAGAGAAGGATTAACCTTTTAGAGAAGTATTTCTCAACCTCTGCATTAATGACATTTTGGGCTTGATAATTCTTTGTGGTAGGGTCCTGTTCTGTGCATTGCAGGCTGCTTAGCAGCATTCCTTGCCTCTACCCACTAGATGCCAGTTGCACCAACATCCTTAGTTCTGATGACTGAAAATGTCTCCAGATAATGACAATACCCTCTTGAGGTCAAAATTGCCCCTAGTTTGAGAATTCTCTCTTCTCACCCTCCTTCTTCATTGTTGAATGGGAATTTTCTATACTGTATACTGTGTACATAGATTAAACTCCATCCCCCACTTCATGCCCAGTTGATCAGGACTGATAAGAAGGTCTGGATGGGAATGGAAGAAAAAATCATTTTGAAAGTCAGCTTGGTTTCTTAAAATCAGAACCCCCTCTCTCACCCCTGCCACCCACACATAATCAAGCTGGAACATATGATTAATAGGGAGTCAAAATGTTAATTAAAATGATCCCTTGGGAGCCACGGTGGCTCAGCAGGCAGAGTTCTTGCCTGCCATGCTGGAGGCCTGGATTTGATTTCCAGTGCCTGCCTATGTTAAAAAAAAAAAAAAAAAAAAAAATTAGAAGATACCTTGAACTATTTATCTAGAAATGTGATTGGGTGTACAAGATGCATCATACTTGAGCCTTATACTCTGGGAGTGTGGCAGTGCCCAGCTCCTGGGGTCGCAGTGCAAGCCGAGTCGTAGCTGCAAGGAGAGATACTTCTTTTGTTTTCTATGGAAACATGGTAAAAGTCACACAAAATTACCATTTAGGAAATGTATTGAGAAAAGTACTTTTCTGTACCCTTTCCCCACAACTGTGGCTAGTTTGAGAAACATTTTTACAGGGAAAAGAAAGCCAGGAGAAATGTTGACCAGACTGAAGCTCAGAACAAGTCAAGTTACTTTTTGGATATTTATTTTTCTTCTTGGGGTCTTCCTCTCCTATCTGTTCTTTCACTTTACTAGAATAGGAGAGGAACGTGTGACCTTAGGGAAGGAGAGGAAGAGAAGTGTGTGTTCCAGTCCATTGTTTAGTCACTAGTCATATTCTCTACTACGCATCTACCCATCACAATTCTGCTTCCTCAAGCTGAGTTCCTGAGCTTTTAATACTATGCATGCTTCTTCCTATTTTGGCATTAAAAGAGGAATTGTAGGGGCTCCTGGCTTGAATCTCAGCTTTGCCACTTGCTGGCTGTGTAAACTGTCTATGCTTTGGTTTCCTCATCTGCAATTTAAGACATGGAGGCACATAAAGCATTTAAAAAGGTTTTTTGCACATAGATAGCAATTACTTAATAAATGTTATTATTACCATGAGTAATCTTTGTCATTAGTTTTTGCTTTTCTTTTCAGTGAAACCTGGTGTTCGATACAGAGAATTGGGAAACATTATTCAGAAGCATGCCCAAGCCAATGGGTTTTCAGTTGTTCGAAGCTACTGTGGGCATGGAATCCACAAACTTTTTCATACATCCCCTAATGTGCCCCACTATGCCAGTAAGTACTGTCCATAGTTTTCACATTTGCTCACCTTTTACTCAACAAATATTTTTTGAAGAAATACTTAGCAGTACCTACTATTTTATATGCATTAGAACAATGGTATTAGCTATGACAAATAGATCCCCCAAATGTATATTGGCTCAAACATAATACAAGTTTATGTCACATGACAGTACAAGACAGGTAGGTGTGTTTTGTCACTGTGGGGGTTATTCTTTGGGCTGTAAATCTGTGACCCAAATTCTGTCATCTTCAACCTGTAGCTTCTAAGATAACCTTGGGGGTTGCCATCCTAGACAATAGATGGAGATTTGTGAGAGGTTTTAACAAGACAGCCTGGAATTGGCATAAATCACATTTACTCTCCATTGGCAGAATTCAGTCACATGGTCACATCTAACTGCAAGGGAGGCTGGGAGTGCTCTAGAAGAAAAGTAAACTGATTTTGGTCAACAGTCAGTATTCTCTACCACATATCTAGCCATTGCTATCCTGGTTCCTTAGGTGAAATCAGTTCAACTTGGTTTGATTTGAGTTCTTAATGTATGTATACATGTATATATACTTTAATAATTGGGTGTAAATAGAGGAGAATAGGCATAATACCTCTTCTCAAGCTGAGATCCCTCTGATCAGAATACAAAGGAAAAGTAAGACAATTAATGGCTTCTAGAAACTTTTTCTGAGTAGATATAATATATATGCAGGAATGAGTTTGTTACTTAATGCCAGGAAGAGTGCTGTTCAAAATGAGTGCTCTGGAAAGAAATTTAACTAGTTTGAGAAACATTTTTATAGGGAAAAGAAAGCCAGGAGAAATGTTGACCAGACTGAAGCTTGGAACAAGTCAAGTTACTTTTTGGATATTTATTTTTCTTCTCAGGGTCTTCCTCTCCTATCTGTTCTTTCACTTTACTAAAATAGGAGAGGAACGTGTGACCTTAGGGAAGGAGAGGAAGAGAAGTGTGTGTGGAATTGAGTGCCTGCTATATAGGCACTTTACTCAAGTGTTTTCTCTGTACAAAAGTAGGAAATGGTACCTACCTTAGATTTGTTATTGGGATTAAGTAAGATTATACATGGAAAGCACTTAAAATGGTGCGTGAAAACAGTGTGTGTAAGCACTTAATATTAAATCCTAAGATGACAAGGATGATGATATACATTATCTCATTTGATCATCACAATTCTATGAATGATTTAGTCCTGTTTTAAAAAACAGATTCTGTGTTTAGAGATGTAATCTCTGCTCAAGGGCCCACAAACTGGTAAATAAATGTGAGAGCTAGGATTGGTACCTGGATTCTTCTAGCTTTCTAGAGCTAATTTTCTTTCCTATACTTTGTGTTGCCTAGTAAACACTGCAGCAGTTTGGTGCTGGATCCTGTGGGAGATGTGGAATATGCACCTGAGAACTGAAAAATGGTTGAAAATTTGGTTTGGTTGAGAACATAGGAGCATTCCAGGTGGAGGGGAAGTATGAATAGGTGCTTCACATTGATACTGACCAGGGACAGGGTACGCTTGGCCGAGTGTTGACTAGTGACAGGTTGTGCAGGGTGTGTTAGATGCCAGAAAAAGAAATCTGACTTGGTCTGTAGGGATTTGCTGAAACATTTTTGGGTAGAAGAGTAGCATAATGAAATTGATATTTTGGAAAGACTAATTTGTCAGTGGTATATATAAAATGAGTTGTAGGTGGGAGTTAGTTAAGTCAGCATGGGCAGTTGCTGATGTAGACAGGGTGTGAGGTGGTAAAATCTTGGATGTGGCTGGTTGTTAAGACAAAGAGAAATGAGTGAGAAATATCTCAGCAGTAGAAACTGGAGAAGTTGTCCAGGACACAGTATCTGACATCAGTAAGCATTTTACTAGCAGACCATATAATTGTTTTCATTCAAGTTGTGAATCATGCTTGAAATAAAAGCTAGCAATGGAGGGTGCACGGGGCATTCAGTGGTAGAATGCTCAGCTTCCATGCGCGAGACCCGGGTTCTAGTCCCAGACCATGCACCCCCCCCCAAAAAAAAAAACAACAACAAAAAAACTAGCAATGGAAAACAAGTAGCTGACTTCATTCCTCACTGTAAGCTCTAATCACCTAGGAAGAGCTCATTCTTTTCTACGGAATGGAAGCAGCTAAACTGGATACAGTGGTGTGTGCAGGTGTGTGCATCTGTGTGAGTGTACAAGGCAGGGAATGAAAAGCGTCTTGCACAGACAGAGAGAGAATGTCTGAAGACAGTAGAATTTATAGGAGAAGAGGATGTGGGTCAGTGATGGTGGCGTCAGCAAGCCATGGTGCCATTTATACCCAAGAAATACCACCTGAATTTTATACTGAACCATTTAATTAAAAATAAAAAACAACTGTGAGAAAAAAAAGACCAGTTATTCTTCATTTCATAAACTTAATGGATTTATGAAAATTCAAATTTAAATCAGGTTTATATAAATCAAAATATGTCGTGATCACTTTGAAGTTTTAAAAAACTTCTGATGAATTCTTTGTATAGCATAGGTACCTTTTGAAATTCAATCTCTGCTTTGGTTTGTAACTCCCTATTCCTAACCCTACTGAGGTAGGAACCAGGGAATTGTTTAACTTCCCCCATCCCCTTCTCCCAACCTTTCTTCTAGTAGTATTACAGCATTTCTGAGATCAGCTTATCTCAATTCCTGTTTTCTCAGGCATGTTTTTATTTTGAAAAAGTAGTCCTTGTTAGGGTGAGAATTTATTTGTTGCTGCTGCTGCTTAATTTTTTTAAAGAAGTTGTGGGTTTACAGAACATTCATGCATGAAATACAGGATTCCCATATACTACCCTACTATTAACACTTTGTATTGGTGTAGTACATTTGTTACAATTGACAAAAGCAATTTTAATAACTGTAGTCCACGGTTTAACTTAGAGTTCCTTATTTATGTTGTGCAAGATGCATTTTTAAAACAAATTTTTATTCCCGTAACATATATAAAACCTAATATTTCCCCTTTTAACCACATCCAAATATATAATTCAGTACTGTTAATTACTTTAACAGTGTTACGCTAGCAACACCATCATCTGTTTTTTGTTTTTGTTTTTCTCAGTGAAGTTTATTTGTTGTTTCATTTTGAGGTGGGAGCGAGCAGAGCACATTGAACATGGATAAGAGGGACGGGGAGGGAGAGATTGAAGAAAAGAGAGTAAGGGCTTGATGGATGGAGTGAGTCCCTGGAAGGGTACGTGGGTGGGCTTTAGGGGCCTGGGCATGGCTGCTTTGCAGCGGGATGAGTGGGAGAAGCAGGTGTATTTCTGGAGGTAGGGAGTGGGGAATCCTAGATGACAGAGGTCTTTTGGGTGGGGTTGGTCTCTCTGAGGAGTAAAAGGCATAGATGAAGAGATGTGGATTCCATCTGGGGCCCTCTGAGCCTGTGGCATGGTGGGATAGCCACACGAGGGCTGTCAAGGCAGGTGGCACTGGGTAGATGGGCCCAGCAGAGGGTTCCTGCTGGGAAGTGCCTTGATGAACACAAGGAGGAGTTGTCCAGCAGTTAAGACAGCAGGGTACCACAACACCTTCATCTATTACCAAAACGTTTCTATTCCAAATAGAAACTCTGTATATTTTAACCCTTAACTCCCTATATCCTACCCCCACCTCTAAGTCATTAGCAGTTGGGATCTAATGATGATAATACCCTACATTTAGACTGCACTTTACTTTCTTCAAAAGTGTCTTCCCTTGGTGTGTTCAGTTGTTAAAATAACTCTCTGAGGTAGATATTTGTGCCAGTCTGAATCTGATGGACCCCAGAAAAGCCATGCCCTTTAATCCTCATTCAATATTGCTGGGTGGGAGCATTTTGATTGTTTCAAGAGGAAACATTTTGGAGAGAGTCCCTTTTTGGTAGAGCCACAAAAAGCCAGCAGACACCGCCATGCTCACCATGTGCCCTTCCAGCTGAGAGAGAGAAACATTGAACATCATCGGCCTTCTTGAACCAAGATATCTTTCCCCGGATGCCTTAAATTGGACATTTCTATAGACTTGTTTTAATTGGGACATTTTCTCGGCCTTAGAACTGTAAAGTAGCAACTTATTAAATTCTTACCCTTTTTAAAAGTCATTCTGTTTCTGGTATATTGCATTCCGGCCACTAGCAATCTAGTGCAGTGTTAGAGAGGCACATTAAACAAATACCTAGCATAGAACTGCAGTGATGCAGTCCTTCAACGATGTAGCCACTCATTTTAATGTATGTTTGTTGAGTAAGATGTGTTGAGAAAGAAACCAGAAGAGTGGAGATGAGAGGGAGCTGCTGTTTGTCAGGGATAATGAATCAGTAGTAGAAAGAGCGTAGTTTCTCTGTATCAGTAATGTTCAGTAGACATCTAATATGAGCCATATATGTAATTTAAATTTTTCTAGTAGCCCAGTAAAAATAGTAAGAAGAAATAGGTGAAATTAATTTTACTCATCCAGAATATTAACATTTCAACATGCAATCAATTTAAAAGTTATTACAATATATTATCTGCTTTTTTAGTCCTCCAAATTTGTTGTCTTTTTTGCACTTATAGTGCATCTCAATTCGGACTAGCCACAATTCAATTACTCATAGTTACATGTACTCAGTCTTACAAGTGGCCATTGGCTATTGTTCAGTACAACTTTGGATTTTTTTTATTCTTTGTTTTTTCTTTCTGTGACATCGTACTGACATTTTCTTTTTGATATCTCCAAGGAATACAGGCCAATTCTATATATGTAGTAAATCAAATGTCATTTTGAAAGAAACTTCATGAGATAAGAAATAGAAGGTCAGAAAGTCCTGATTTAAAATAGGCAATAAACATATTTTGGCAATACCTATGACGGTGGAAAGCAGCATGATAGCTAGTCACAAAAAACTCTTTTTTAAAAAAAATTTTATTAATAAAACCAATCAACATACAATATGAACATTCTTTTTTTCATCACATAGTTGTATGTTCATCATCATGATCATTTCTTAGACCATTTGCATCAATTCAGAAAAAGAAATAAAAAGAAAACAGAAAAAAAATTCATACATACCATACCCCTTACCCCTCCCGTTCATTGATCACTAGCATTTCAATCTACTAAATGTATTTTAATATTTGTTCCCCTGTTATTTATTTATTTTTAATTCATATGTCTTACTCATCTGTCCATAAGGTAGATAAAAGGAGCATCAGACACAGGTTTTCGCAGTGACACAGTCACATTGTGAAAGCTGTATCATTATACAATCACCTTCAAGAAACATGGCTACTGGAACACAGCTCTACATCTTCAGGCAGTTCCCTCCAGCCACTCTGTTATGCCTTAACTAAAAAGGTGATATCTATATAATGCCTAAGAATAACCTCCAGGATAACCTTTCGACTCTGTTTGGAATCTCTCAGCCACTGACACTTTATTTTGTCTCATTTCTCTCTTCCCCCTTTCGGTCGAGAAGGTTTTTGGTTGAGAAGGTTTTCTCAACCCCTTGGTGCTGAGTCCCAGCTCATTCTAGGACTTCTGTCCTTCCTGTGGACCTCCCAGGAAGGTCCACACCCCTGGGAGTCATGTCCCATGTAGACAGGGGGAGGGTGGTGAGTTTGCTTGTTGTTTTGGCTGGAGAGAGAGGTCACATCTGAACAACAAAAGAGGTTCTCTTGGGGGTGACTCTTAGGCCTAATTGTAAGTAGCTTAGCCTATCCTTTGCCGGTTAAGTTTCACATGAACAAATCCCAAGATTGGGGGCTCAGCCTGTTGCTTTGGTTGTCCACACTGCTTGTGAGAATATCAAGAATTCTCTACTTGGGGAAGTTGAATTTTCCCTCACAAAGAACTCTTGACATGCAGGAATGTGAACGGATGGGTGAAATTGGGTTCTCTATAGAAAGAGTGGGATTTAGTAGATTGAGACCAGTGAACCTATTTGTAATTCATTACCAAAGTCATGATCATGAGAACCAATGTATTTGCCACCTGGTGGTCAAGCAGGGCTTGTGCAGTTAGTCACTTAGCTAATGCCAGTTTGTTTTTTTGCTAAATTTTTTTTT